>CM066031.1:39899635-40094651 GCA_033557465.1 Ichthyophis bannanicus
ATCTAAGATTTGTGGTGGCAGGGAAGCATTATCAGTACCGCGTACTGCCCTGTGGCCTATCCGCCGCTCCAGGGGGTTCACGAAATGCCTGGCAGTGGTGGCAGCCTTTATGAGGGCTTCAAGGCCTCTTCGTCTTCACCTACCTGGATGAAATGGCTCAATACGCGTGCGCCAGTCTTCCCTAGAGTTTCACTAAGGCCACTCAACGCACCAGTGGCTTGGCTTCAGCACTTGGGCTTCGCCATAAAAATTCGAAAAAAAAGTTTTCACTTTGCCTCCCCTCTCAGAGACCTCGAATTCATAGGGGCATGGCTGGACCCATCTGCAGGATCGTGCCATTCCTTGCTCAGCGAACGGGCTGACAGGCTCAGCCCGCGCCCTGGCGGCAGGTTCCACAGCGCGTCACCTGTTTCGGCCAGACATTTCGGCACACTGATCAGTAATATGGCCTTCACGGTCCATGTCACTCCGAATGTCTGTCTGCTGTATCTGCGGCCTGCTCAGTGGACGACTTCAAACTCACTGGAATCAGGCCACAGGGAGCCTGACGGACTTATTACAGATCTAGCACCCGCATGGTCTCCTCTCTGAGATGGTGGCTTCACCTGCCCAATCTGGTACGCGGCATTGACCTTTGCAGTCTCCTCCAACCTTCCCAGGTGCTAACGACTGATGCCTCTCTCCTGGGATGGGGGCAGCGCATTGCCAGGGAGCATGAACCCAAGGCTTTCGGACCACTTGGGAGGCTGCTCAGCAGATAAATCTTCCTGGAGCTACGAGCGATCCGCCCTAGCATCTGCGGACCTTCTCTTACCTCCCTTCTCGTCAGTCTGTACTGGTACAGACGGACAATCAGGTGCCATGTTCTATGTGAACCAAACAGGGGGGCACGGGCTCACTCCTTTCTATGTAAGGCGGCAGAGGACTGTGCTCTTGGGCAGCGCCGACCACGACCATCCTATCAGTGCTGTTAGCCTGAGGGCAGGAAAATTGATGGCCTGACAAACTGAGCCGGGATTCTGCAGCCACAAGAATGGAGAGTTGAACCCCGTAGGTTGTCCAGCGGATTCTTCCACAGGGTGGGCCTCCCCACCGTGGATCTCTTTGCTAGTCCTCTGAAATGGCAAACTTACCAGGTTCTGCGCCTAGCACCCGCCTCCTCTCAGAATAGCGCCGGATGCTTTCCTCAGCTAGTGGGCCACGGGCATACTGTATGCATTTATCCCACGAACTTGTGTCCCGGACGCTGTTCAACGCTGTCCCCCCCCCAGGGAAGGGCCTCCGTTGTCATGGGTCAGCGCCCAGGTGGCCAAGGACAACCCTGGTTCCATCTGACTCCTACAGCTAGCCGGTGGGACACCCCTCTTCCTCTCGGGGTTTCAGCCCGAATCTCCTGACCCAGGATCATGCGGTTCTCTCCCTGCACCCTGTAACCTCCGGGCCTTTCATCTGATGGCCCCACCCCCCCCGGCTGCCTGAAAGGGTAGTCCTAGCTCCGCTCCGCGTTTCTTTTACGACGATTTTTTTTTTCTTCCTTTTTCGGTTGTGTATATGCTGTCATCCTGGCGTCTTGGCGACCTTCCACCCGGTAAATCTTACGCCCTTAAACGGCGTCGCTTCTTCGATCTGGTGTTCTCAGCGTTCGGAGGTATGTAGTGAGTTTGATTTTCTTTGTTATTTGCTATCGGTGGTGGATGCCCCAGACCACTTGCTGCACCTCCCGCTCTGATATCTCTTGGCATCAAATCCCAAACTCAGTCAGAGTCAACTCTCAGTGCCTCTCTCTGCAAATCATTCGCCGGTGGAGGGCCAGCCTCGTACCTCGACACCACGTGGTTGGCGCGTTGCTCTCAGGGGCCTTCTTCTGCTTAAGGCCTCCGTGGAGCACTCCAGCTCCTGACTGGGATCTCAATGTGGTCTGGCAAAGGCTTAACTGTCTGCCGTTTGAGCCCAGGGCTACCTGCTCTCTTCGTTTCCTCTCCTGGCGAGAAAAACTCTCTTCTTGGTACCCTTTACCCTCCGCTAGGCGTGGTAGGGAATCTGCAGGCCCTAGTGTCGGAGCCCCCATACACTAGGTTCTACAAGAATGTAGGGTGGTATTACGGGACTCACCCTAAGTTTCTTCCAAAGGTGGTCTCCACTTTTCACATCAATCACGAGGTGGTTCTTCCGGACCTTCTTTCATTAGGCTGCATTACCAGCCGAGCTGAAAACTGTTCTGCATACCCTGGACATGTAGAAGAGCCTTAATCATCCTATCGTGACCGTACACGAGCAGCCATAGGGAAACGCTGTACAAGCTTTTTGTATCTTTTGACCCCAATCGGGTTGGAGGGTTACCCGTCTCTAAGCGTACTTTGTCCATTCTGGGTAGCTGACTGTATCCGCCTGGGCTTATGGGGTAGCTGGACTCTCCTTAGAGAGTCGAGTTCACGGCTCTGCACCGTGGTCAGGGGCGAAGGGCTTTGCGTGCAGTGGCTCACCTCCGCTCTGTTCCGTTGGCGGGACATCTGCCGGGCCGCTACTTGGTCTTCAAGCCAGACGTTTGCGGCTCATTACTGCCTGGAGCGGGAAGTCCGCAGGGACAGTGCTTTCGGACAGGCAGTCCTCCACAATCTCTTTGAGGTATAGGCAACTCCTACCCTCCGGCCCTGGTGTTGGGCTACCGGCCGGATTTGGTATTCAGAGAAGATTCCTCCTTCTGTACTGTTGAGCTTGATGGAGCTCATTTTTCGGCTTGAGGTCTCCGGTAGCCTGAAGCTTGGGAGTCCCATAAGTGAGGACTGACTTTCCTGCTTGGTCCTGGAGAAAGAGTAGTTACTCACCTGTAACAGGTGTTCTCCAGGAGCCAGCAGAAATCAGTCCTCACTACCCTCCTCCTCCCCTGGAGTTAGCAGTCATTCGTTTATATGTTTTTGCTAACTTTTTTTGCGTGTCTTTCCGCTATGTCATCAGACTGAGCAAGATGGCACCTTGGGCGGGAAGGGGGACCGCGCTATGCGCGCTGCAATTCCCAAAAGCTTTCTTCGAAAGCTGGGGAAAATTGCTCCGCCGGGGGGCTCCGTCGGTGCCGACGTCACCCATAAGTGAGGGATGATTCCTGCTGCTCCTGGAGAACACCTGTTACAGGTGTGTGATGCAGGGACCCTCTTGCAGAAGGAAAAAAAGCTTTAAATTTAGAAAAAAACAAGTTTCAGATGCAATATCCTGAAGGTCCACATAGAGGGAGCAGGAGAGCCAGCATAGATTCAGAAGAAACCACGCCTCTATGAGCAGGACTTAGGCCCAGTCAGGAGAGGCAGTCCTGAATCAAGCAGGGCAGTTGAAGTGGGAGCAGTCAAGGGAAGACAAGCCCAGAGAGCACTCAAGGAGAGAGATGTTCCAACATCCAGCTTGAGAGAGAGCCCTATCCAGGGAGAAGGGCTAAGCCACAGCCTGAGAGAAAGATATCCAGCTGGAGAAGATATCCCAGGAGAGAAAGGTACTCAGAGAGGTATCTATAGAAGTAACTGGAGAGAGAAAAGCGGGAAAACTCAGAGGCCTGGTGAGCATGGAGAAGCTGCAAGGGCGCAGCCACCAGGACAACAGCCACAAGAGTGGAAGCAAAGGCCGATGGCACCAGCTGCAGCCTGGATCAGAGGGGTTTCTCCACACACTAAGGAAAGAGAGACACTGTGGGAATACTTGGGGCCAGCAAGAGTTGGAGGATAACCGACTAGGCCTCAAGCCTTCCTTGAAAAAGACAGAAGAAGAAAGCTCAAAGGTTAAAGCAGCCATTTCTTGGATTGTTTGCTTAGGCCTAGCACAGAAGAAAGCCAGAGGGAAGAAGTTTATCTGTATAACAATGATTACTTATAAGCAGAGATAACAGATAATTTCCCTAAGAAGAAAAACTGCCAGTCTTAAATGTTTGTGACAATAGAGCTTTTTAAAACTATAGCGGGTGAACAAGCCACTGTTCTATCCTGTAGCCAGAAGCCGACACCCTAAGCTAACAAACAAACACTGGAAAAACTGTATGGCATGTTTTTAAAAAGCCAGAACTCAGCCCTACCGAAGCTTCAGACTCAGAGCTATCTGATATGGAATGGATGCCAGTGGAAATCTGGGGGTGAGGAGGCTGAAGAACCCATGGAATGTAACATATTGTACAGCAGTGAAGCTATAGCCTGTTGGGAATTCAATGAATGCATAAAGTGAATACAGGATTCATTTTACTTTAAGTTACTGTGAAGTTAACAGTTGTTACTTTGGACCGTTTTTGTATGCGTTGAACCTGATGTAAAAGATGATACAATCCTGTGGCTTTCCAAAGCCATATGTTTTTGAACCATTTTGCGGTAAAGGAGAAATAAAGCCTTTTGCTTTTTCCCTCCACTTTGGTGTGAAGTTACTTTTTGGGAAGTTGGTAACGAGGTCGGCACAAAGGACCGCTACCTTTGACCTCGCACTGGCCAACCCCAATACCCCTAAGCTTGTGCGCTCCCCAGCTCTTCGGTGGAAAAACACTACGCCGCCACCAGAGGGGGCTGCGGGGGACATAAGTGGCGTAGTTTTGAGGATATTACGCGTACCCGTAAGCCTACAGGACTGTATTTACAACTGTACAAAAGAAAGTACAAGCTTTCTCCTTTTTTTTGAAAAAAAAAACTCTCAAAGTAAAACCCGCACCGTCCTGCAACAAAACTGGACTGGAAGGAAAACCAGGAGCAGAGCGGATACAAAAAGCCGGATTGGAGTTGAAAACGCGGAGTGGAGTCCTGAAATCCAGGACCGGAGCGGGAAAGAAAATCCCTGAAGGTTGGAGATCCTGTGGTGAGTCCAGAAGCAGTGGAGTGACCGCGGATGACTGCATATATTCCCCAAAGCTGACGCAACACTAGAACAAGGTAATGCGTATTTTAAACCTTACCTAGTGTTGGATCTCTGGGGAAGTCAAAAAAAAAAAAAAAAAAACAAAAAAATGGGGGGTGTGGAAAAAATATTGTAAGGAGCCACACTTGGGTTTGGTCTCTGTTTGTTTTCCAACAGGTACCATGGAGCCCAAAGAACTGTGTGCCTGGATGTCACACCAGTTCAGCAAGCAGGCAGAGCTGGCACAACAAAGCCAAGAGCAAGCGCTGAAGGCAGTACAAGCACAGCAACTGCCAGTCCTAGAGACTATGAACACATGGCTCGCGCAGCAGCAGGAGGAGCTGGCCAAGAGCAAGGCAGAGAGAAGACATCACTCGCCGGACTGGTAAACTCTGACCACGGACACTGGTCTTGTTCAGATTTGGTGATTGGCAAAAACTCAGTCCGAGCGATGACATAGATGACCTTTTAGACACATTTGCTAGAATGCACATTCAGCTAAATGGCCAGAGGAGCAGTGGGCAATACGGCTAGCAGCATCACTCACGGGTGAGGCGCTGGCTGCCTACAGGTCGATGCCCCCAGAGTTACACAATTCATATACAGATGTGGTAATAGCGATCAGGGATCGTATGGGTCTTACGCCAGTAGCGTATAACAAAATGTTTAGGGCTACCGTCCTTAAGGCTAATGAGACAACTAAGGCACTAGGCCACAGATACGTAGCCTAGCCCATAAATGGTTTACAGCCCGAAAGGAAGAGCACAGGTACCCTAATGGACGCTATAATTATGGAGCAGTACATGATTGCCCTACCCAGTAGAGTGCAAAACTTCTTAATGCTACAGAATTGTTGCACTTACCACAGAGGGCAATAGCACTCACAGAGAGGTATTTAGAGGCCGAAAAAGTGACCCAACCTAGGGCAGGCCCAAGAATAACCATGGAGGTTGGAGGCACAAAGAAGGGAGAGTCCCTCCGTCCTCCAGTTGGTGGTGGAAAAGTAATAAGCTCTAGAGAAAGAGAGTCAAGAAAATGTTTCGCTTGTGGGAAGAAGGGACATTTACAATATGAGTTGTCATGTACGAAACTGCCTGGTGGGGAGAATCACCAAGACTAATACGTGATGGTTTTCTGATTAATGTAAAAAAATACAAGGTATATGGGTGCAAGCGTTATTGGATTCTGGAGCCGACCAGACCATGGTTTCTAAGAAATTATGGTCAACGATCCAGGCTCATGGACTCTCGGTTTCCAGAATCTCCACAGGGCTATGTAAAAATAAAGTGCGTGCATGGAGCAGCCACACGCTACCCTATTTATAAATTGTGGGTAAAAGGTATGGGCATTGAAAAAGAAATGCCGATTGCAGTAGTGCCAAAGTTACCACAGGAATTGGTCCTGGGCCGGGATTGGCCACAATTTAGAAAAAACGTTAAAGGAAGGTTTGTTGCCTCAGGTTAAAGCCAGATTCCACTTGCATACACCCTGATCGGTCGGAAGCTCCCATACCCCAGCGGGATAGTATGGAGAGGGATACAAGGTGAGGACTAAGGCTCTAGTCTCCACAAGGGCCCACTCCCAAGATGGTGAGAAGCCCTATTGTTCAAAAGAGGCTGCCATAGAAGATCTCCCTTCGCATGATGAGCTAATAGGGGACCCATCACGGAAGGAACGAAAAACCTAAAAGCGGACCGAAGGAGAGAGAGGAAATGCCGATCCCAGGGGAGAGCTGAATTGGAGGCAGGAAGAGGTATGCCTTGGATACCGGCGGAGGTAATAGAAAAATTTCCCTCCTTTAAAATGGAGCAGAGGGCGGACCCTGCATTGGTCCGGGCGATCGAACAGGCCCAGGAAGACTGTGAGACGTACCCCAGATTCATCATGGATGAGGAAATTTTGTACCGAGAAAGCAAGGATTGGCGAACTGGACTTATTCATAAGCAGTTAGTCGTTCCCAAGCAAATTTAAGTTGTCCGTCCTGCGACTAGCACACGACCATCCAACCGGAGGCCATAAGGGCTCACAAGGCACCCTGGACCAAATTTTAGCCAGGTTTTATTGGCCGGGGGGTTTCCGGGAGACAACCCGCTTTTGCGAGTCCTGCGCGTCCTGCCAAAGGGTTACAACGCACCGACCAGCGGGAGTGCCGCTAGTCCCGATGCCTGTAATAGCGGAACCCATTAGGAGGACTGGCCATGGACATCGTGGGACCCCTTATCAAGACTCTGCAGGGCTTCCAGTATATCCTGGTGATCATTGACCAGGCCACGCGATTCCCTGGGCAGTGCCCTTAAGGAATATACTCCGCTAAGCAATTGCAGCGGAGATGGTCAAATTATTTTGTGAGGTCGGATTCCCGCAAGAAGTCTTGACTGACAGGGGGAGTAATTTCCTATCAAAATACCTCGCCCAGGTCTGGGATGCATTCGGGATCCGACACGTGAAGACAGCAGCCTACCATCCCCAATGCAATGGGTTGGTAGAACGTCTAAACCAAAGTATAAAGCAGATGCTGAGACGGGCCTTGAACGGAGAGAAATGAAGGAATGGGACACCATGTTACCCTTCGTACTTGTACGCCTGCAGGGAAAGGACGCAGAGCTCGTTGGGTACAAATCGCCGTATGAGCTCATGTACGGACGGACGCTAGAGGTATACTAGACGTATTGAAAGAACAATGGATCGAGCCAGTGGAAGAGGAAGTAGGTATACTCTATTCCTGCGGGGATTTGAGAACACGCCTGGAGCGAACTTCCCGGTTTGCCACGGAGAAGAAACTCAAAGAGAGTCAAAGGAAACAGAAACACTATTACGACAGGCGGACGAAGCCAAGACACTTAAAGGTCGGGGGAGAAGGTAGTGGTTCTAGTACCCGGGGCGGCTCCTAAATTTGAGTACCAGTGGAAAGGTCCCCACACGGTCGTTAACCCGGTGGGGCACCACTTCTATGTTGCTCGAGACTCAAAAAGGACGGGAAACAGGTCTATCATGCCAATCTTCTTCGACCTTGGCAGGAACGGGACATGCTGTGGACGCATACCGAGCATGGGTATTCACCTCAACAGGGTGCCGGCCAACAGCAAGCAAAACACACATGGTCGCAAGCAGCAGAGAAAAGCCGACTTCAGGTCATGTATTACGTGCTGCGGAAGAAGAGTTTCCCCAGCCCGTAATATTTTGAGAAGGGGGATGTGTGATGCAGCGGACCCTCTTGCAGAAGGAAAAAAAGCTTTTAAATTTAGAAAAAAACAAGTTTCAGATGCAATATCCTGAAGGGTCCACATAGAGGGAGCAGGGAGAGCCAGCATAGATTCAGAAGAACCACGCCTCTATGGGCAGGACTTAGGCCCAGTCAGTTCCGATTTAAGGAGAGGCAGTCCTGAATCAAGCAGGGCAGTTGAAGTGAGTCAAGCAGTCAAGGAGAGAGCAGTTGAAGTGGGAGCAGTCAAGGGAAGACAAGCCCAGAGAGCACTCAAGGAGAGAGATGTTCCAACATCCAGCTTGAGAGAGAGCCCTATCCAGGGAGAAGGGCTAAGCCACAGCCTGACGAGAAAGATATCCAGCTGGAGAAGATATCCCAGGAGAGAAAGGTACTCAGAGAGGTATCTATAGAAGTAACTGGAGAGAAAAGCGGAAACTCAGAGGCCTGGTGAGCACGGAGAAGCTGCAAGGGTGCGGCCACCAGACAACAGCCACAAGAGTGGAAGCAAAGGGCCGATGGCAACAGCTGCAGCTGGGCTCAGAGGGGTTTCTCCACACACTAAGGAAAGAGAGACACTGTGGGAATACTTGGGCCAGCAAGAGTTGGAGGATAACCCGACTAGGCCTCAAGCCTTCCCTGAAAAAAGACAGAAGAAAGCTCAAAGGTAAAGCAGCCATTTCTTGTGATTGTTTGCTTAGGCCTAGCACAGAAGAAAGCCAGAGGGAAGAGGTTTATCTGTATAACAATGATACTTATAAGCAGAGATTAACAGATAATTTCCCTAAGAAGAAAACTGCCAGTATTAAATGTTGTGACAATAGAGCTATTAAAACTATATCGGGTGAACATCCACTCTTCTATCCAGTATACAGAAGCCGACACACTAAGCTAACAACAAACACTGGAAAACTGTATGGCATGTTTTTAAAAAGCCAGAACTCAGCCCTACCGAAGCTTCAGACTCAGAGCTATCTGATATGGAATGGATGCCAGTGGAATCTGGGGGTGAGGAGGCTGAAGAACCCATGGAATGTACATATTGTACAGCAGTGAAGCTATAGCCTGTTTGGGAATTCAATGAATGAATCAAGTGAATACAGGATTCATTTTACTTTAAGTTACTGTGAAGTTAACAGTTGTTACTTTGACCGTTTTTGTATGCGTTGAACCTGATGTAAAGACTGATACAATCCTGTGGCTTTCCAAAGCCGTATGTTTTGAACCATTTTGGCGTAAAGGAGAAATAAAGCCTTTTCTTTTTTTTCCCTCCACACTTGGTGTGTGAAGTTACTTTTTGGGAAGTTGGTAACGAGGTCGGCACAAAGGACCGCTACCTTTGACCCTCGCACTTGGCCAACCCCAATACCCCTAATCTTGTGCGCTCCCCAGCTCTTCGGTGGAAAACACTACGCCGCCACCAGAGGGGGCTGCGGGGGACACAGGTGAGTAACTACTCTCTACGCACTTAAAAATCACTTACCTGAGGGTAGTGGGGAGAGACGTGCTGGCAGGGAGAGAAGTCCCGATAGCAGGAGAACTCCAAGCAAGGAGAGAAGCTTGAGAGGCAGGACGAGAAGGATCTCCATGCTGGTTAAAACCTATTGCTGACCAAAGGAGACTACCAGAGAGGTACAGTGCTGAGAAACCCAGGAAGGGCTGCTTGGAAGAGCAGTGCACAGCTGGCCAGTGCATCCGAGAACCTTGCTACAGAGGAAGCAGAGGTAGTGGCTCTGAGGCCAGGCTAAGGCAAGACCAGTCACCCAGCACAAGGTACCAAGCAGGAGAAAATTATTATCCTGAAGATAATTTGGTGACTAGGAGAAAGCTCAAACAGACACGGAGTGAAAAGCCTTCCCACGAGCAGAGCTGTGCTCAAGGGAGGAACGTTGAAGGGAAACTGCTGGAAGGTAACCTTATTCTTCCTAATAGGAGAAGTATAGAGTGTAGCAAACAGCCTTGCACTTACCAAGAATTATGTGCCGCCTCTGAGAGAGACTGTAGTGATTACGGTAATTACCCATTCACCTCCAGGCTGGTGGGGGAAGGGAACTCCCAGAGCTATAGAGAGGAACTCAGCAGTCAGAACAGAAGTTTCACTCACCGGGAAACTTGCCCCGGTATAGAAGATATGCAATGTGATCCGTATGAGGAATATAATGATGATATTTACATGGACTGTACATACACTTTATCTGATAGCATAGTTTCTCTATGCTGAAGAGCTGTAGGAGCTAATTCATAAAGAAAAACAGACAGGAAGAGTTTTGTGAAGGAAAACTGTTTTCTTTTTCCATTTTGCCTCCATTGTGAAAGCTGAAGATAAGCATATCCTTTGTTTCAAATGTTTCTTTAATTTGATACCAGACGTATGGTCTTTTGTGTTGCCTTATTTCATTGTGTGGAAATCCAACCCTGGGAAGGGAATAAATCCTGTTTAAAACCTTATCACTCCGACTGCAACTACTTTCTTTTGCTAAAGTTGTGGAACTACAAATCCCAGAGGGCATTGCCAAGCCTCTCTACTATACTCCACAGCTATTAAATAACTTACCCTGATAATCCACCCATGCCTATGGCCTCTGGGAGGTGAGCGGGCGACACTAGTCAGTTTTCAGCAGCTACATTCAGCTGAATTTAACCGGCTGGGTTTTTTAGCAGAAGGATTTCCTAAATCTAGCTGATCAAGACATGACCCTGATCAGAGAAGAGCAGTGCTTTTATAGAGCTCTGCTAGAGAGTGGATATTTGCCTCCTGTGACACCTTGCTGTGAGTTCTAGCTGTTTATAAATATTTATTGTTTGTCTGTTTATTTAATTATTTATTGTTTGTCTTAGTGGTGTGCTAGTTCAGCCTTCTCAGCTGTACTTACCTTGCCTCTCTCAACTAACTGGGCTTTGTGTGGTAGCCAGGTTAACTGTTCATTTTAAATTAAATCTCTCTCCCCAGAACTTGCTGGTGTGTTAAATCTTTTTCCTGTCCTAGCCTGCCTGAGTGAATCCTCCCCCTCCCGCCCCCCCTGCTGAGGTATTGTGTAGCCTTCTTCCTGTTTCCTCCACGTGTGCATAGTCTGTTTTAGCTTGCTTTTCTCTGATCAGAGAAGAGCAGTGCTTTTACAGAGCTCTGCTAGAGAGTGGATATTTGCCTCCTGTGACACCTTGCTGTGAGTTCTAGCTGTTTATTTAATTATTTATTGTTTGTCTTAGTGGTGTGCTAGTTCAGCCTTCTCAGCTGTACTTACCTTGCCTCTCTCAACTAACTGGGCTTTGTGTGGTACCCCCCTCCCCCTGCTGAGGGTTCAGGACAGGGTACCTTGTAACTGCCCTCTTTAATAGGACTTATCTCCCTCCCTCCCTCCCCAGCACCCACCCACCCCTGGGGTAATTGTAGTTTTATAGGTACTTGCACATCTTAGAGGGAAGGGGTCTGCTCTCAGGTGCAGCTCTTTATCCAAATCAGTCATACACGGAGGACCTGAGATTGATTAATTAAGCTTCAGGTACACAGGGTGTATTAGGGGTATTAGATACACTTTTATTAGTATAAGCATCTATACCAATCCTTATTATATACAGAATTTAAAAGACCTAAACACAAGCTTTAAACTAAGATGCAGACAGAAGTCCAGCAACGAGATGGGGGTTCTCCGGTCTTTTGCATTGAGTGTCACATGTATGATTTTCTCCCAGTTGGTGAGAGGTCTTACGTATGCACTAAGTGCAAGGAGCTCTTTGCTCTCAGGGAACAAGTCCGTTCTCTAGAGGCTAGAGTAGCAGACCTGGAAGACATAAGAAAGACAGAGAAGTACATGGACGAGACCTACAGGGATATAGTCCTGAAGTCCCACCTCCAGTCTGGCAGCATCCCTGTTGCCATGGAGGAGAGAGGTCACGTGACAGGAGAGCATCACCCTGGTGTGGTAGGAAGTGATCCTGTAACTAGGACCTGTCCTCCAGGTGATGTAAAACCCTCTCGCACCGAGGACGTTTCTCCAGGGCCATGTCCCCATGAGGGGAGGGTTCGGACAGCTGTTACAGTTGGTGATTCAATCATTAGGAATGTAGATAGCTGGGTGGCTGGTGGACGTGAGGATCGCCTGGTAACATGCCTGCCTGGTGCGAAGGTAGCGGACCTCACGCACCGCCTAGATAGGATCATAGATAGTGCTGGGGAGGAGTCTGCTTTCTTGGTACATGTTGGTACCAATGACATAGGAAAATGTGGTAGGGAAGTTCTGGTGGCTAAATTTAAGCTGTTAGGTAGGAATTTGAAATCCAGAACTTCAAGGATAGCGTTCTACGAACTGCTTCCTGTTCCACATGCAGGACCCAAAAGACAGGCAGAGCTCCGGAGTCTCAATGCGTGGATGAGACAATGGTGCAAGGATGAGGGTTTTGGATTTGATAGGAACTGGGGAACATTCTGGGGAAAGGGGGGGCTCTTCCGAAGGGATGGGCTTCACCTTAATCAGGATGGGACCAGACTGCTGGCATTAACCTTTAAAAAAGAGATAGAGAAGCTTTTAAACTAGAAAATAGGGGAAAGCCGACAGTCACCCTGGAGCGCATGGTTCGGACAAAGGTATCCTTGAAGGATACTACCAAAAGCAGTGAGGTTCCAAAAGGGAGTATAGTAGCCCAAATGCCCTTGAGTAAGGAGCAGACAGAGCATAAAGATTCCCAATTACCCATGCCTACCAATAGCCAGATTAATATTAATAAAATACAGTCTCTAAAATGCTTGTATGCCAATGCTAGAAGTCTAAACAATAAGATGGGAGAGTTAGAATATATAGCACTAAATGAGAGGTTAGATATGATTGCACTCTCAGAGACATGGTGGAAGGAGGATAACCAGTGGGACACTGTGATACCTGGATACAAACTATATCGTAATGATAGAGCTGATCAAATTGGTGGAGGGGTTGCGCTCTATGTTAGAGAGGGCATTGAGTCACAAAGGATTAAAGTTTTGCAGGGAACAAAATTTGCTGTAGAATCTCTATGGATTGAAATTCCATTTATGAAGGGGAAGGTTATGGCAGTGGGAGTTATACTATCGACCGCCTGGCCAGAATGAACAAATGGATGATGAAATGCTCAAAGAAATCAAGGAAGCTAACAAAAGTCACAACAGAGTAGTAATAATGGGTGATTTCAATTACCCCGGTATCGACTGGGTCAGTGTCACAGCAGGACAAGCTAAAGAGATAAAGTTTCTAGATGAAATAAATGACTGCTTCTTGGAGCAGCTGGTTCATGAACCGACCAGAGGGGAAGCCATACTGGACCTAGTCCTTAGTGTAACGCCAGATCTGGTGCAAGAAATAAGGGTGTTGGGACCACTTGGCAATAGTGATCATAGTATGATCATGTTTGATTTAATTAGTGGAGGACAGATAGTAAAGGAATCCACAGTACTGCCTTTTAACTTTCAAAAGGGAGACTATGATAGAATGAGGAATATAGTTAGGAAAAAACTAACAGGAGCGGTTCCAAAGGTTAAAGACTTACAGCAAGCTTGGGTGTTATTTAAAAATACTATCCTCGAAGCCCAGACCAGCTGTATTCCACGCATTAAGAAAAGTGGAAGAAAGTCCAAAAAACTGCCAGCATGGTTTAAAGGTGAGGTCAGAGAGGCTGTTGCTGCCAAAAAAGCAACCTTCAGGAAATGGAAAAAAGAGCCAAATGATGAAAACTGGAAACAGCACAAGCACTGGCAAGTTAAATGCAAAGCATTGATAAGGCAGGCAAAGCGGGAATTTGAGAAGAAACTTGCTAGGGGAGCAAAAACACGAAACAAAGACTTTTTCAAGTACATTCGTAGCAAAAGGCCTGTGAGAGAGTCAATTGGACCATTAGATGATAGAGGGGTAAAAGGGGCCGTAAGAGGAGACAAGGCTATAGCAGAGAGACTGAATTAATTCTTTGCTTCGGTCTTTACTGAGGAAGATGTAGGGATGTTACCCAAGACTGAAGTGGTATTTAAAGGTGATACTGCAGAGGAATTGAGAGAAATAGCGCTATACCGGGAAGATATATTACAACTATTTGATAAACTGAATAGTAGCAAATCATCTGGACCGGATGGTATACATCCCAGAGTGTTGAAAGAACTGAAATATGAGATTGCAGACCTGCTATTGGTAATCTGTGAACTTTCATTAAAATCATCTGTAATACCTGAAGATTGGAGGGTCACCAACATAACACCAATTTTTAAAAAGGGTTCCAGGGGTGACCCGGGAAATTACAGACTGGTGAGCCTGATGTCAGTACCAGGGAAAATGGTAGAAACCCTCATAAAGAACAAAATTACACAGCATGTAGATAGTCATGGCCTAATGGGAGACAGCCAACATGGCTTTAGACAAGGAAGATCTTGTTTTACTAATCTGATATGTTTTTTTGAAGGTGTGCATAAACAGGTAGACAAAGGTGAGTCAGTTGATATAGTGTATCTGGACTTTCAGAAAGCTTTTGACAAGGTCCCCCATCAGAGACTTTTGGCGAAGCTAAAAAGTCATGGGATAGGAGGCAGTGTACTATTGTGGATCGGGAACTGGTTAAAAGATAGAAAGCAGAGGATAGGGATAAATGGCCAATATTCCCAATGGCAAAAGGTGAATAGTGGAGTACCCCAGGGATCTGTACTGGGTTCGCTACTTTTTGACATATTCATAAATGACCTGGAAAAGGGAATAACTAGTGAGGTTATCAAATTTGCAGATGACACAAAACTGTTTAAAGTTGTTAAAACCCAAGAGGATTGTGGAAAACTGCAGGAGGATCTGGATAAATTGGAAGACTGGGCATCCAAATGGCAGATGAAATTTAATGTGGACAAGTGCAAAGTTATGCACCTAGGAAAGAACAACCCACACTATAGTTACACGATGCAAGGCTCCACATTAGAAACCACCACCCAGGAAAAAGATTTAGGAGTCATCGTGGATAACATGTTAAAACCCTCCGCCCAGTGTGCAGCGGCGGCCAAGAAAGCAAATAGAATGCTAGGTATCATAAGGAAAGGGATGGAGAATAAAACAAAGGATATTATAATGCCTCTGTATCGCTCCATGGTACGACCGCACCTTGAATATTGTGTGCAATTCTGGTCACCGTATCTTAAAAAGGACATAGCGTTATTAGAAAAAGTACAGAGAAGAGCCACCAAATTGGTGAAGGGGATGGAAGGCTACTCCTATGAAGAGAGGCTAAAAAGGGTTAGGGCTCTTTAACCTGGAAAAGAGACGGCTGAGGGGAGATATGTTAGAGGTCTATAAATTAATGAATGGAGTGGAACGGGTAAACGTAGATCAATTGTTTACCTTATCAGAATATAGAAAGACTAGGGGACATGTAATGAAGCTACAGGGTAAACTATTTAAGACAAATAAGAGAAAATATTTTTTCACTCAACGTGTAATCAAACTCTGGAATCTGTTACCGGAGGATGTAGTAAGGGCTGTTGGTATAGCTGGGTTTAAAAAAGGTTTGGACAAGTTCCTGGAGGAAAGGTCCATAAACCACTATTAAAAAGGGACCCAGGATATCAATACTTGACCCAGTACAAGCATTGTGGAACCTGTGTCTTTTGGGGATATTGCTAGGTACGTATGACCTAGATTGGCCACTGTTGGAAACAGGATACTGGGCTTGATGGACCTCGGTCTGACCCAGTATGGCATATCTTATGTTCTTATGACCCTCTGGACTTAATGTGACTGGCTCCTGCAGCTAAAATGTAGCCAGTTTGCACTAAGCAGCAAGCATGGCCATGTTAATAATTTATATAACTCCGTCCCCCCCTCACCCATCATCATGTCTTCCAAGCCAGGATTCTCCCATCTTTACCAGTCTGTATTTAAAAGAAGAAATCACACCTGCACAGAAAGGTACAGGATACAAGGAAGTGTTTAAGACCTTTGTTGTGTAGCAGCAAAGCGCAGACAAACCAATGATACCAGGAGTCTGTTCAGAAGGTCCAAATCATTTATTTGTGCACAAGTCTCAAGCAAGTCAATTTCAAAATGGCTGAGCAAAGTTTTCAAGCATTACAACAACTTTTATAGACTTCTGTTCTATTCTAGGTATAGAAAAACATTTCATTGGTTCCGGTAACCTCCCGTACCTCCCGTACCTCTTCTATTGGTCCCGGTACTGATAAGTTTATCCAATTATGTCCCTTCTGTGGGCATGACACCTGCCTGCCCCCCTTCTAGTCCCAATTACAATGGTCAGTTCATCAACTTGTTACTTTCACACTCTCAAGGTTATGGGACCAATTTGTGCATACAGAAGAGCAAGGTTCTGTAACTCATCTGTCAGCACTCCTCATTATTTCTTTGCAGATGTACTTTTTCTTATCAGTAACTTCTAAACATGTATTTTCTGTATTTTTCCATTTCTTAGTTCTGCAGTTCTGCTTACCTAAGCTAATTCAATACTTCTACTGAGTTCTATCTTACAATAGCAGCATATTGGGGGATGTGCAATCCTATATGCCTCTCCACAGGCCTCATTTACAGGTCAAGCTAGCCATGCTGGCCTGCCTATGTCAGACACCGTGGGTCACAGGCCTGCACCTGCCACAGTTGAAGTGCCCTAAGGTTTATCCATGCACAGTCTGTGTTTTACTACTACTACTGAGCTTTTCTAAAGCGCTACTGGTCATACGCAGAGCTGTCCAGACAAATAGGAGACGGTCCCTGCTCATCAGAGCTTACAATCTAATCAAGGGAGGGGTAAATAGGGGGGGATGGAAAAACAGGAGAATCAAGATCCAAAGGCAGCAGCAAAGTGGTGAGCTTTCAACCTGGATTTGAAGAGGGTCAGAGAGAGTGCCTGGCATACAGATAGAGGTAGTTTGTTCCAGGCGTAAGTCACAGCAAGGTGAAAGGAGTGAAGTCTGGAGTTGGCAGTACAAGAGGGGGGCATAACTAGAAGCAGTTGACTAGAAGAGCAGAGTTCCCGAGAGGGGATGTAGGAGAGATAAGGGAGGAAAGGTAGTGAGGAGCCGCAGAGTGAATGCATTTATAGGTTAGAAGGAGAAGTTTGAACTGGATGTGGAAATGGATAGGGAGCTTTATTTAAAATATTACAGGATCACAGTTTTCACCATTCCCAGTCTCCCTTTTATCCCATGAGCACAAGAGGACTACATTTCCCAGCATCCATGCCTAAACCTGCAGGACCACCTCTTTGTGACATCACCTCCTCCTAGAAGCCGACTCTGATCCTCTTAGCCAAAGCTGTAGCCCCAGGGCTCCTGCAGAGAGTCAGGACTGGAGCTGGTATTGTGGGAAAGGAAGGAGAATGGCTGCATGGCTTTCTGTCCAGCAGGTAGGAGACTGGCAGCAGGGAACACAGTGCCAGGTAATGCCATCCAGCTTCTGATACACACATGCTGAATGGGGAAAACAGAAGAAGAAACAAGCTTGACACTGCTCAATCCAGAAAAGCCCATGAGACTCTTCTTCCTTGTTCCCCTCCCCTCACACAGCAGCCTCTCCTCTGGCTTTATTGTGCCCTCATTTTCTGTTTCATGTCATCTCTCTAGATTCTCCTTCCCTGCCTCTTTCTTTCCTTTCTGCACTTTAGTTTGAGTGAACCTGAGAAAAGAAGAGTTTAAATTTAAAAATATTATATAACAAAATTGAAAGGCAGATGGAGTTTGAATTTCTGATCACCACATTAATCATTTTTATTTAACTGGATTTCACATACTGTCTTATCAGACTGTCAAGGCGGTTTACGGATAACAATTTAACGTAAAGGTACATAGAACAGACAAACTTAACTGGATTTAATCTAACATGAGCAAACTATAATTTAAAAAGTTTTATCTTTCTGTAAATGAAAAAGAAAGTTTAAATCTTTCTGTTTCCAAATATCCAAAAGAACAGAACAGAAAAGATGTGAGCTGAAATATTTCAAATGTAGCTCAATACCAAGATCAGAGAAATATCTACCAATGAATTTATTAAAATGTCCTCACTGCTCTCCCTACCTTAACTCTATGTGCTCTTATAGGGCTCATAGTACAAAGCTGTCACACTGTCAGAGTGTTGAGCTGAGCTGTAAGGAAGAACCGTAAACTCATACCCTCAGCCTGGAGCTCTTCCACTCTAAATCAGGACATGCACTTATTGAAATTTGTGCTCTAGAATTAAAAATTCTCATTTATTCATCAATGAACTTATCACTATATTCATCAAGTATCTTCCTTACCATTGCTGCTGGCTTTGCAAAGTTGCTCAAAATTAGTCAGATGTTAGTAAATAATAAAAATCTATGTGAAGTTCCTTAAAACCTTTAACCAAATATTTACTGAAGGGGCTAAAATGAATTATAACAGAGAAAGAAGGCACCCTGCTTAGTCCTATTTAATATTTACACAGGCTCCTACTTTCTCATCTAGGTCTTTATTACACGCACACATTCCAACGCACGTACACCTATGTCATAAGGGAGATTATGTGCTCACTTTCCTTTATGACATTAGTGCATTCTAAGCATCTACCTCCCTGAGGCCACACAGTAGCACCATTAATGCTTCCCATAAATGTTTCCTTTAATTTTGCTACAGGGTGAATTTTGAAACTGTCAGATGCACCAGAAAATGTCAGTTGAATTTCCGAACCCTGCGCTAAATTTAGATTTAACAAGCGTGGGAAGGGGACATTTACTTTGTCTTGAGTAATTGGATTTGGCAGCTCTGGTTTTATCATACACTGATTGATTTATCCAGGCAGTAACATCTGATATTCTCTGTCTCCTGATTTGAGACTTTTTTATAGTTAGATTAGCAAACCCAGGAGTCCAAGGGGGAAATGGATTCTAGGGTCACACACAGGGGGACACACGTCCAAAACATCCACTAAGCTGTATGAGTCCTGCACCCACATTCCTGGTGGTGGAGATGGTGCATCAGTATCACATTTTCAGTCACAAAGGACAGGCAGTTCCACAAAAGTCCCACAGATCCTGCCTGTGGCTGCCCCCTGCAATTGAAAATGTAACACTGAAGCACCATCCTTTCCAGCTGAAATCTAAGGCATTTTGAGCATCTTCTCTTGCCACTGAGTGTTTCTGGTTTGTGTTTCAGCTGCAGGTGACATTTGAGGACATCGCTGTCTCTTTCTCCCAGGAGGAGTGGGGGGTATTTAGATGAAGGGCAAAAAGAGTTGTACAGGGAGGTGATGAAGGAGAAATTATGAGACCCTGATTTCCCTAGGTAAGGACTGAATTATCTGTATTTCTAACAGACATGGGAGTAGGAGGCATTTTTGTGTACATCCTCCACTCCAAAAAGTTGCAGATATGATCAGGATCTGTCTAAGCCCTACTATCTATCTTAAGATGGAAGGATGAGATCCAGGTCTAAGGGATCATAAGGCCATCATATTTGTCCTAGAAGTTTCCCCCTTCCAGTTTTAGCTCAAGGGAACTTACAGCATTTTTATAATTGAGACACATTCTGTCCCTGCCCCAGTGAGCTTACAATCTAAGTGGAAACTTGAGGTGAGGGGAGATAGGGAGGGTAATTTTCCAAGTCATTTCCTTGGATTAAGCAGTGCTTTTGCTGTGGAAATGTGTTTTATATACTATGATTGTGCCCCCTCTGTAGAGTAGTTATATCTGTATGGCTTGTATGTACCTAAATTAAGTTGCTGTTTGAGCAGGGATTTCTGAGAGAGGAGTTTGCGCTTAAGTGATACTTTTGAAAAAAACAAAGCATATATTTCTCACTAATGTCAGTGGTTATAAAATTACTCCCAAAGGGACTTGCCCGAAGTCAGAAGGAATGATGGGGAGAGTAAAATTTGAACCCTGCCCTCACTAGGCCACAACTTCCCTTTCATCAGCAGGTGTTTCTCCTCTTTAATTCTCATAGAATTTCATACTCTCACAGTATCTTGTATCTGATTCTGAGGGGTGAAGGTGACGAAGAGCTCAGCAGTCATCCCACAAGACAGTCACTGGGGCTTCCTAAATCAACTGTTAATACCAAGGGACCTCATAACGTGCAGATACTTGAAAATCTATCTGGTCGATATCAAACGATTACAGCCCCCCTTGCTTCAGTGATTCAAGGTATTGATTATAAAAATGTATGATTCGTTCCATTACCAAAGTACTCAAAGTATAATAATCCCCCAGATCCCTCTGCTTTATGGTGGATGCCAGTAGTAGACCCTCCCTCCCTTTCCCCATCATGTGCTGCTCCCTGAGAGCTACTGCTGTGTATTTTTCAGTGAATATAAGGGAAATATAATTCATTTTTCATATTTATTCCTGGAAACAGGCTTTGAAGGAATCAATCCTGATATATTATCAAGGATTAAACAAGAGGAAGAGCCGAATGTCTGGGATCTCCAGGAATCAGGAGAAAAAGCAGTTACTGACTCATACCCAGGTGAGTAATAATAAATACTTTACTGGGTATTAGGAAATATTACAGAGTACAGCTGAGTAATGCAGTCTACTAACCTATACCCTGTGTTCTCACATATGGAAAATATAAGTTCCTTAGCGTCTCTCCAGTCCCATCCCTCTCCACTGCGTTCTGCCCCCCTTCCAGCAGCATGTAGACTGAGCACATCATCTTTTGATGACTCTGGGGTATAAATAGACCTGGCACCTCCCACAGCACCAGTTTTGTGCTCAGTCTTCTAGCAGCTGGAAGGGGTGCAGCAAGCCAGGGATCTGGCTTACTGGAGAGACTAGTGTAGGCAGGGCTTGGGTTCTGTCTTCCTTTAATTGGTTGCTTTGGATTTATTTATTTCCTTTATTTTTCTTTGGTTTTAACTTTATAGACATTTGAGACTTCCCTCCTACCCCCATGGTGCGGGGACCGGCGGGAGAAGGACTGCCGCCAGCGAGGAAGCAGGGCTGAGGCCGGTGAGGAGTCCGGGCCGCCTCTTCCTGCGCTGGGGTGCACGGGGGACAGCTGTTCCGTCCTTTCCCGTCTCGCCACTGAAGCCCCGAGGTGGCTGAATGGGCGGGCAGGAGGACGAAGAGCCAGCGGGCTTTTTCGGCACGGCAGAGCATCGCGCAGAAGAGGAGCGGCAGCTGCGAAAGTAGCAGCACTCCATGCGGAGCAGGAGAAGAGTTCTGGCAGCTCGCAGCGGTTCCCTTTGAGGCTGGCGCTACAGGAGGTGAGTGGGGCAGAGGCCCCTGAGGCTGGCGCTACAGGAGGTGAGTGGGGCAGAGGCACCTCCGGCTTGCTTGCTTTTGCCATGGGCCTCAGAGCCAGCATGGCCTGTAGCTTCCCGCACACTGGAACAGTGCTTAGTTTAAAAAAAAAAAGGATAGTTGGAGCTAGTCTGGTGTGCTAGTTGAAAAAAAAAGATTTAAAGCTATACATAGATTCATAGGGAAAGGTTTAGCGGTTTAGTGTGCAGTTTTGAAAAAAAAAAAAAAAGAAAAAGAGAGGAAAAGAAAGGGAAGTGGCAAGCAGGCACTCTCCCCTTGCTACAGAGGAGCTTGGCCTGGCAAAGGGGACCATGCTAGCTAAATCCCAGTGTTTGCTTTGCGGAGTCCTCAAAGGGAGGGTCTCTGACTCAGGCATCTGCAGGGGCTGTGCGGTAGAGGCAGCCTCCGTAGAGCTGGGAACCCAGGCAGGGGCCCTGCAGGATCCCCCCTCCTCCTCCTCCTCCTTCTAC
The DNA here is from genome assembly GCA_033557465.1 of Ichthyophis bannanicus. Lineage (NCBI taxonomy): Eukaryota > Metazoa > Chordata > Amphibia > Gymnophiona > Ichthyophiidae > Ichthyophis > Ichthyophis bannanicus. The sequence goes on from CM066031.1 coordinate 39,921,362, forward strand.
GTCACCGGATTCAGGGACACCTTTGGAGGAGTTATTCAGGACCGAGTCTCCCCAGAGTTTCTCAGGGGACCTCGCCTCTCAGCCGCCTCCTAAGCCGGGTACCTCTGCCTCAGGGAGGGCTATGGAAGAGGAGGCTGAGGGGCAGTTCTCCCCGGAGTTCGTCTTGCTCCTGCATAAGGCCTTTTGCCTTCGGAGGCAGGGGCGGTAGGGAAAGGAGACGGCGCAGATGGGAGTACAGCAACAGCAGCCAGACTCTAAGGAGCTGGCAAAGGAGAGCCCCCTCCCTACTAAGCAACCGAGACTTACACAGGATGAAGAGTCCTGCTCCCCCCATCAGAGCCCTTGGAAGGAGATCTGTCAGACAGGGATGGGGGGGACGAAGAGGAACTAGAGGAACTAAATAAAACTGCGGAAAGTGCTGCATTTCTGTAAATATCAAGCCACTATGTTACCTGTTTAATTGTATATAGTTTTCCCCTGTTCATACCCAGTTTATATTCCCTGTTATCTGTAAACCTATGTCAGTTTTATCTTGGATAGGTAATATGTTGTTTAATGTAAACCGCACTGATGATGAATAGTGCGGTATATAAAAACTGTTAAATAAATAAAATAAATAAATAATAGAGGAAGGAGAGATCCCAGAGGAACAGGCCAAGATTGTTCAGATGTTCCACAGGGAGGAGTTGTTGGCGCTAATCGGAGAGGCGCTGAAGGTCTTGAACATGTCGGCCGGAGGCCCAGCGGAGGAAGAGACGCTGGAGGATCCCTTGATCCAGGCGGCCAGGAAATCTCAAAAGGTTCTCCCGGTGCATCAAGTGGTACAGCAGATGATCCAGGAGGAGTGGGATCAGCCAGAGTCTGCTATAAGGGGAGTACGTTCCATGGCTAGACTGTATCCTCTGCCGGAGGGAGAGAAGGAGTTGCTTCGCTCTCCTAGGATAGATGCGGCGGTGTCGGCTGTCATCAAGACGACCACAATCCCGGTCGAGGGCAGCTCTGACATTAAGGATTCCCAGGATAGGCACAGTGGGGGATTGAACCCATGATCCCTGCACCATTGGTCAGTGTCTTAACCATTGTACTGTGGCGCTGTTCCTGTGCTTGCACATCAGCGCGCCACTTATGCTTCCCGCGCAAGTTTCTCATGCGCTAATGTGCGCAGCGCACATGAGCGCACAGCGCACATTAGCGCATGTTTAATCCCGGTTTGCTTTTTTCTGTCTGACACGCCCACTCCTTTTATGGCATCCCGCACACTAGTGTGGCACGCACCTAACAGGGTTTAGTAAACATACCCCAAAGTGTACTGAAGGTTTTTTTTGAAAATTTCAGTTGCGGGAAGTAGTAAACGCCATAATTAATTGTTTAGACAGTTGCTATTTAGAATGAGCACATATATCCATTATGCTTATTGAGAAGAATCTAAGCTTATGTTTTCTGCCTACCATTTGTTTACAACAATACTAAGTTTTTAACAATTGTTTGATGTTCTTAGCAACCTTGCCAAATAAGGATACATTAGTATGGTATAGAAACATGAAAAGGACCTATGTATGTAGTTGGTAAAATGATGCAAGTAATGAAAAAAATCTTATGCGGCATGAAGTGGGTAAAAGGAAAGGAGCTAGCATTCTGATGAAACAGTAAACTGATGAAGGCAATTTAATGGTGTATAGCACAATAGAGTATTTCCTACCAGCAAATGAATGGATCAGTGCATCACATTGGAAAAAGGGACAAAAATATTTTGCCTATGAGAATGAGAGGTTCAAATTTTGAGAGAAACCGAACTTAACCTTCAGAGAAAGGTGAAGCACACTCCTGAAGAACTGCTGAGAAGCAGGACTAAATTATCTGCAAATAAGTAATGGACTATTAGGTTTATTGGGAACTTTTGTGAATGATTGTATTGTTATCCTTTTATTATTGTTTTCTTAGAAACCTAACTGAAATCTACAAGCCATTTGGCCTTCAGCAATTGCAATACCCACACTAGCTCACCTTTGTCACCTTGTTTTCTCAAAGGGACCACTGTTTATAAAAGAAATTGTGTTTGTGGCTCCTGGGACTTCCCTACTTTTTCAGGACCTTACATTGTCTCCGCTGCTTCCCCTTTTGCCGCCCAACTGAATGATACTGATGCTTGGATACACGTCAGCCATTTGAAAGCAGCTTCAGATGTTTCCTCTGATCAATCATCCTTCTCCTTCCACAGAGCCAGTACATACTTATCCACTGGCAAATTTGCTACTGCTTAAGATGCTTGCTGCTAAACCTGCTCCATGAGTACCTTTGTGTATTCTTCTGGGAATTTCAGTCATTATCATCCTCCTTACTGAGTGTCTACACCCGGATGGACAACTGCTAACCCGCTGCTGATCGCTGGAAGTAGCGGTATATAAATGTTTGTTAAATAAATAAACTGGCCTTGTTCCTTCAGGGACAGCACCAGACTAACCAGACGATATCTCATGTCCCCGCGCTTTACTTGGACCCAGGGCCGGATTTACCTTGAGTGAGGCCCTACGCCAACAAAAATTGTGGGCTCCCAGCAGGGGCGGCCCAAGAGGGGTGCGGACCTCATTTGCATAAGGGGCCTCATTTGCATAAATATTTGCATAATGTTACCATATACTAACTTTTAGTAAACGTGCCTCTTAATGAGTGTATGGATAAAGAAAGACTAAAAGATTTCTACATTACTATAATCCAGTGCCAACTGCCAGACACATTAGGAACTACTACAAACACTGCCCATAGTAAACCCGCCGTATCCTAACAGCACTACCAGGACTCACAAAGCACCATACTCTACCAATCAAAAGGCAACACTGCAAATATTAAACCAATACATTTCAGAGAACAACAATACATGACCTACTGGGGAAAGAGAACAAGTGGCAATGTCAAATAGGAATTATATAAACAGAACACCTCAGCTCAGTTACACATGCAGAACATAGACCATCACCAAACAAGTAATCACAATTTAGAAATAGGAAGACAATAATTAAACTGGGAATCCCAAAAGCCAAACTTGGAATGTACAACACGGTAGAAATAAAACTATACATTAATTTGCTCTTGTACTAAACAAAGCACAGATGTTAATGATGCACATTTACCAGAGCTGACATATTCCAATTAATAAATTCAAAATAAAGAGATATTTTTCTACCTTTTGTGCATTTTTTTCAGCTGCAATTGCTCCAGCCACTTTCTTCTGGTTTCTTCGTGTCTTCTGCTAACTCTCCATCGTCTGCTGTCCATTTGTCCTTTCTTCTCTCTTCTAGATTTTTTTCCATTCTCTCTCTACATCTGCTTTAACATACTAATCTTTCTCCTTTTGCTCTTTCCTCATTCCTATTTCATCCACTCAAATTTTACCCCTCCATCCTCAATCCCCACTTACTCTCCCAATACCCGGCCAATTGTAGATTTTTTATCCCTCCCACACAAAATATTTTTCCCTTCTCCATTTTACTCTTCCAGCCCCATCCCATTCTAATCCTCCCCCAACATCAGCTCCCTTCTAGTTCCAGCCTCACCCAGCATCCATTCCCTTCTAGTCCCTGCATCAGCCCATTTCCAGTCCTAGCCATCCATCAGCCCATTTCCAGTCCTAGCAACCCCCCAACCCAATACCAGTCCTAGCCCCCCATCACCCCACTTACAGTCCTTAACCCCCCATCACCCCATTTTCAGTCCTTAACCCCCATCACCCCATTGTCAGTTTAAGCCCCCCCTATAACCCATTACCAGTCCTAACCCCCCATCAGCCCACTTCCAGTCCTAACCCCATCAACCCATTTCCAGTCAGCCCCCATAGCCCATTGCCAGTCCTACCCCCCCCCATCAGCCCACAGCCCATTACCAGTCCTAACCCCATCATCCCACCTCCAGTTTTAACCCCCAGCCCATTTCCATTCCTTAGCCCCCATCAGCCCACTACCAGACAACCCCCATCAGCCCACAGCCCATTACCAGTCTTAACCACCCCAAAGCCCATTTTCAGTTCTAACCCCCCCCAACAGCCCATTTCCAGTGCTAAACCCATCAGCCCACCTCCAGTCTTAACCCCCCAGCCCATTTCCAGTCCTAGCCCCCCCCATAGCCCATTACCAGACAGCCCCCATCAGCCCACAGCCCATTACCAGTCTTAACCCCCCCCAAAGCCCATTGCCAGTTCTAAGCCCCCCCAACAGCCCACAGTCCATTACCAGTCCTAACCCCATCAGCCCACCTCTAGCCTTAACCCCCCCCAGCCCAGCCCAGCCCATTTCCAGCCCCCCAATAGCCCATTACCAGCCCTACCCCCCCCAGTCCATTTCCAGCCCCAGCCCCCCCAATAGCCCATTACCAGTCCTACCCCCCCCATAGCCCCTTACCAGTCCTACCCCCCCCCCATAGCCCATTACCAGTCCTAACCCCCCCCCCCCCATAGCCCATTACCAGGCCTCCCCCCCCCCCGGCCTAACGTAAAATTTATTTTAAAAAAAACCTGGTGGCTGCCGCCGCGGGGCCCCCTCTGCTGCCGCGGGGGCCCCGTCTACAAGCTGGTCGGGTCCGGTCCGGTCCGGTCGGGTCTCTCTCCCTCCCTCGCTGCAGGCTGCGAGAGACGCGAAGGGAGAGCGTCTCCTCGCGTCTGTGTTAAGCCGGCAGGGGCTGATGGGAAATCCCATCAGCCCCTGCGGGCTTAACACAGACGCGAGGAGACGCTCTATCTTCGCGTCTCTCGCAGCCTGCAGCGAGGGAGGGAGGGAGGGAGAGAGACCCGACCGGACCCGACCCGACCGGACCCGACCCGACCCGACCAGCTTGTAGACGGGGCCCCCGCGGCAGCAGAGGGGGCCCCGCGGCGGCAGCCACCAGGTTTTTTTTTTTAATTGAGTTAAAAAAAAAACTGGTTCTTTTTTTGTGGGCCCCTGCCAGCTGTGGGCCCTACGCCATGGCGTACATGGCGTATACGTAAATCCGGCCCTGCTTGGACCTCACATTGTTACTGCTACCTCCCCTTTTGCTGCTCAACTAAATGATACAGACACCTGGATACACGTCAGTCATCTGAAAGCTGTGCCGGCTGTCTCATCTGCTTGACCAATCTCATTCCTCCAACAAAGACTCTTTTACTTACACCATGAAGTTGCTCTATTGATCGAAATAATTGCTATTTACCTACTCTCTCCCGAGGCATCCCTGTGCTTCCTGCTCTTCATATCCACGGTGTTTGTACTGCTTATCGCATTCCTCCATCCCGATGGACCTTATTACTTATTTGCGTCAGCACACAATCAGACTCTGCCTTTGAATTGGACTCACATTTGAACATTCTGTTTAGCAGTCATACTTCATTGATCTAGTTCATTGTATCCTGTTTTGTCGTGTGTTTCCCTCTGGTTCAGATAAGTAACATGATTTCTTTATTGTTATTCTCTTTTACCCTCCAAGTTGGGGATCTCACCTGTCTTAGTGTACTCTTTCAGAATTCCTCTACTTCTTCTCCTACTTGGTGGTCTGGTTCTTGTCTTTCCCAGCCTTCCAACCTCTTTGCTAATTTCTCTGATCTTGCTACTATCTGGTATAATTTACACACTGTTACTGATTGGTCTGCCCCTGCTGGATTGTATTGCGTTTGTGGTAAATGTGCTTATGCCAAATTACCCTCTTTATGGACTGGCTCCTGTGTACTAGGAACCATTCGCCCCTCCTTTTTCTTAATCCCCATTCAGCAAGGTGAACTCTTAGGATTTCCTGTTTATGGTTCCCGATCTCGAAAGGACCTGCATACTGCCTCTTGGAAAGAAAATGAGTGGCCCCCAGAACGTATTCTTAATTACTGTGGTCCTGCTACCTGGGCTGATGATGGGACTTGAGGCTACCGTACCCCTGTTTATATGCTAAATCGTATTATTCACTTGCAAGCTGTTGTAGAGATTATAACCAATGAAACTAGCAAAGCACTTACATTGCTTGCCAAACAACATACTCAAATGCGTTCTGCCATTTATCAAAATCGTTTAGCTTTAGATTACTTGCTTGCTGCTGAAGGTGGTGTATGCGGAAAATTTAATTTGACCAATTGTTATTTGCAGATAGATGATCATAGTCGTCTTATTGCTGAAATTACCGACCGTATGAGAAAGATTGCACATGCTCCTGTGCAAACTTGGGAAGGTTTTAATTTGGGAGGTTAGTTTGGGTCTTTTTTCTCCTCTTTAGGTGGATTACGGGGTGTTTTAATTTCCATGCTGATGTGTATTGCATGTATTCTTCTTATGTGTTGTGCTTTTCCTCTTCTGTTAACCTTTCTACATAAATTGATTAATTCTGTTAAAACTTTGTATATTGTCTCTAGAGAGCAATATGAGCTCCTGCCTCTTGCTGATTCTGCTCTGTCACAAATGGTTGTTGTTACTGGCTGCTAAATTTGGGTATATCTGCCTTTGCCCTCTTACCATAAAATAAAAATAAAAATTGGCGAATGTTGGGATATTTTGGCTTAGGGATAGTTCTGCTCAGCTCTACTTCATATGCCTTCTATGTCTACACTCTTGCTAGCCTGCAACGTACACAAGCATCCTGTTTATGGCACAGAAATACAGCATGTGGGCTATAAGAGAAAGTATATGTTATGAGGCCATCATATTTGAATTCAGTGTATCAGATTCATTAAGAAATATCACATTTAATTTCTGAAGCAAACAATTTTTGAAAATTTGTAGAACAGTGTTATAAACCATAAACTCCAGACGTCTCTCCTTTCACCTTGCTTCAACTGGTTCCTGAAGAGTATAGCTGTTCTTCCATTAGCCATAATGGACTCCCCTGTCACAGGGAGGCTCACTCTCTTTGCCCAGAAGTGGGACCTCTTAACCTCAGACACTTGAGTCTTACAAATTATCTAAAGTAATTACAAATTACATTGATTCGATCTTCCTCCAAATTGCCCTCCGAGGGTTCAATCCTTAAATCCTCAGCAACAGGAACTACTTATGCAAGAAATCACTGCCCTTCAAAAAGTTCTAGCTATTGAGCTCATGCCACCAGAGCAAAAATGGAGAGGATTTTATTCCAGGTATTTCCTGATCACCAAGAAAACAGGGGTTATTCTGTCCCATCCTAGACCTAAGAGATCTGAACAAATATCTGGATCCACCGTACATCCTTATCTTAACAAAAGAGATTGGGTATTCTCTCTGGATCTAAAAGATGCATAACAGGACACTGGGCTTCCTGGATCTTGGTCTGACTCAGTATGGTATTCATTAAGTTCAAGGCCGCCCTAAAATTCCATCTTTTTCAGACAGCATTTGTTATGAGAGACTTGGCGAAATTAAAAAGTCATGGGATAGGAGGCAGTGCACTATTGTGGATCAGGAACTGGTTAACAGATAGAAAGCAGAGGGTAGGGCTAAATGGCCTATTTTCCCAATGGAGAAAAGTGAATAGTGGAGTATCCCAGGGATCTGTGCTGGGTCCACTGTTTTTTAGCCTATTCATGAATGACCTGGAAATGTGAATAACGAGTGAGATTATCAAATTTGCAAATGACACAAAATTATTTAAAATTGTCAAAACCCATGAGGATTGTGGAAAATTGCAAGAGGATAAATTGGAAGACTTTCCTTTCATAATTCTATTTGCAGTCCTTTGCATTGTTAACCGCTGGTATGCTCCATCCTGAGCTGTATATCAAGAAAGTGAATATAGATAAAGATATTCTCTGTGGACAGCAGGAAAAGTCCTCACAACCCACAGTAGTATAATGGGTACACTACTTGTCAAACTGATTGACAGGTGAGATAAGGATGGCGGGAGCCAATCAGCGTTCACTTCTGGTCTATGTCCTGCCTTAGGCCACGCCCCCTCCCATAGAAGTGAATGGTGAGTTAGCCCCGCCCACTCCCGCCCCAAAATGTTGACAGGCACCAATCAGCGCCCACTTCTGGTGTATGTCCCGCCTTAGGCCACGCCCCCTCCCATAGACGTGAATGGTGAGTTAGCCCCACCCAGTCCCGCCCCCAGGCGTGGCCACCGCCCCCCACTTGACACACCCCTGCCCCCGCCCCAAGGATGACATCATCCAATCAGCATACACTTCCGGGGGTGTGTCACACCCATGCCACGCCCCACAATATGGCATTAGCCAATCAGCACCCACTTCCGGGGTTTGTGCTACGCCCACAGCCTCCCACCCTCCTCCACGCCCCCTGCCTACATCATCGGAAATGACATCACCGGAAACAGGGCGTCATCAGAAGAGGGACTGTCCCTTTTTTGCTGACATCATCGGAAACAGTATGGCTGACTCCGGAAATGTGTTTTTGCTTCTGCTTAATACTGAAAAACAAAAATGCTTTTCTCTCTGTCTCTCTCCCACACAGACTCAGTTGTTTTTTCTCACACAAAAACTGATTCCTAGCACAGAGAGACAGGCAAGCTAGAATCTTTTTTCTTTCCAAAATGCAATTAGCACATCTTTGTTAGAGGGATCACCCTCTCACCCTCAACCACGCCCCTGCCTACATCATCGGAAATGGACTGTCCCTTTGTGCTGACATCAGCGGGGAGCAGTGTGACTGACTCCGGAAATGTGTTTTTTGCTTCTGGTTAATGTTTACACCTGCAAAAAAAAAAAGCAGGAACCCTGGAAAAATAAAATGCTTTTCTCTCTCCCACTGCACCAGTTCTTATTTCTCACAAAAAGATTCACGGCACAGAGAGACACAATTTTCTTTACAAATGCAATTGTTAGAAAAACTAGTGCGGTCCATGTGATAGAATTTTACTTTTAAGACCTCACTGTTAGAAGTATTCTGACAGACCTGTAGAGTTCAGACTGAAATACAGAGAGACCTGAGTTCAAATCCCCCTAATACAGCTATTTTTTGAGAGAGCCGAGTTCAAATCCAAATACAGCTATTTTTTAGTGGCTTTGAAAAAACCAATACAGAGAGACAAGCCTGGACATGTCTCTCTAGGGTGTGGTAACACGTGATTGGTTGAAACAAGAGGTCTGTTCTGAGCATGCTCCAGGTGTTCTGAGCATGCTCCTGCTGTAAGGGGAGCATTTTAACACAGACTTTCAGAAAGGAAAAAATGGCTCTTTTTGGAACACCAAGCAGAATTTCCAGCAGGGCACACAACATTTATTTTATTTTTATTTTAGCATACATTTATAACCCGCAACTTCCAGAGTTCAGTTGCGGTTTACAATAAAACAACAATCCACAAAGCAAAAGCTTAGTTTTACATTGAACATTTTGTAACAATAAAAGTAAATGTAAACAGCATGAACTTATGCATAATAGCAAAATTGGCTGGTAAATTATATACAATAAACTATATACAAATATGTGTTGTGGGTACTTTAGAATTGAATCATGGTGTTTTTATAATAGTGTATTGTCTGTTAAGTTGTTGGAAATAGTATTACTCAGTCATGATTTTTAACCTTTATCTGAGTGTATCAAGGGGTTATCTATGTTGCCGTAGTGCATGGAGAATAAGTAGGTTTTTAGTTTTTTACGGAGTTCCATCATTTCGGTTATAGTTCGTAGGTCCTCCGGAAGGGAATTCCAAATAGTTGGGGCAGCATGGGAAAAAGCTCTGTTGTTAGTTAATTTATTTGCTTTTATGAAATCAATAGGAGTATTTAGTTTATTTGAGTATCCTTTTCTGTGTGTTGGTTTTTGAGATTCCATGCTAATTAGTTTGCTTAATGGGATTGGGGCCATGTTATTTAAAGCTTTATATGTAGTTATTGTGGTTTTATATATTATCCTACTTTGAATTGGCAACCAGTGTAGGGAAGCTAGTATTGGTGTTATGTGCTGAATTGAGTGTGCTTTCGTGATAATTCTAGCTGCTGCGTTTTGTGCTAATTGGATTCTTTTTATGTTTTGTTTCGTTATACCTAAGAGAATTAGGTTGGCAAAATCAAAGTGCGGTGTTATTGTAGCCTGTATTATATTAATGAAGTCTAGTTGGTGTACTAACGGTCGTAATTGTTTAAGGATTTTAAGTTTAAAGTATATTTTCTTTATGGTGTTTCTGATGTGAGTGTTCATCGTCAGATGAGTATCTAGGATAACACCTAGGTATCTTATTTCGTTTTTTATTTTAATGTCGTAGTTTTGCAATGTTATGTGGGTTGGGGGGATATATGAATGATATTTATTAACAATAAGAACTTCTGTTTATGCATGGTTAATGTGAAGGTTTTGAGCTTTTAGCCATGTTGTAATTTCATTGAAGCAATCAGATAGTAGTTTTATTGGTAAGTTAGGGATTGTAAATGGGATGTACAGCATAATATCATCTGCATATAGATGATAGTATACTCCGAATTTTTTAAAGATATCACAGATAGGTTTTATGTAAATATTAAACAGGAGGGCTGATAGTGCAGAGCCTTGTGGGAGACCAACTTCTTGTTTATATATGGTTGATGTTTGGTTACCAATTCTTACATTTTGTGTTCTATTATTTAGGTAAGAGGTAAACCATTTATGTACAGTGTCTTTTATTCCTATTTGATTTAGGTTATTAAGCATTATAGTGTGGTGAACACTATCAAATGCTGCCGAAATATCAATAAATAAGAGTATAAATTACTAAAACCATTCTGAAGATGTTGGCAAAATAAAAAGAACAGTCAAAGCACGGCAATCATGAAGGAAACCTTATTGAAGAGCATTTACTATAACCCCAAAGCAGCAGGGAGCTTTGGGGGCATAAATCCTCTTCTTCAAGCTGCTAAAAAGCAGGATAAAACAGTCAACAGAAATGATGTAGTTAGATGGGCTACCGGACAAGATGCTTATACTTTACACAGACCTGCTAGGGTCCGTTTTAAAAGAAACAAGACGATCGTGTCAGATGTGGATGCGCAATGGCAGGCTGATTTAGTTGATATGGCAGCCTTGTCCCATTATAACAATGGCTATAAATACATATTAACAGTGGTAGACATCCTGTCAAAATATGCATGGGTTGCAAGTTTAAAATCGAAAACCGGTCATGAAGTTGCTAAAGCCTTTGAAAAAATATTTAATCTAGGTCGTATACCTGAAAAAATACAGACAGACAAGGGTAAAGAATTTTTAAATAGGTCCCTGAAGAATTTATTAAAACAAAGAGGGGTTCATCATTTTGTAACTAATAACGATGTTAAAGCAGCGGTGGTAGAAAGGTTTAACAGGACTTTGAAATCCAAAATGTGGCGTTATTTTACTACACACAACACCTTTAGGTACCAAGACGTATTGCAGGCTTTTGTGCACAGTTATAATCATAGTTTTCACAGAACAATAAAGACGAGACCTGTAGATGTGACACACACAAATTCTCTGCAGATCTGGAAAAGAGTCTACGGTGATAGCATCAAGCGTAAGCATACCGAGAATCCCTTAAAGAAAGGAGATCATGTAAGACTTTCAAAAACTAAAGGAAAATTTGAAAAAGGTTACGAGCAAACGTGGACTGACGAGGTATTTATAATAACGGACATTTTAAACAGGGGCCAGAAAGCAACATACAAGATACAGGATTATGACGGTGAAGCCATACAAGGTTCTTTTTATCCTGAAGAATTGCTAAAAGTCATGCAGTAACAGGACAGAATATACCGAATCGAAAAGGTTCTAAAGGTAAAAGGATGTGGCAGGAACAGATTCTACCTCATGAAATGGAGGGGATGGCCTGTTAAATTTAACAGTTGGGTTAAAGCATCAGAGATTCAAGACATCTGATTTCTTTCTTTCTTTTGAAGCAGCATTAAAATAAAATTGAAAATGAATGATGGTGGCTTTTATATCACCCTGCCTAGCAATGCCTCAGCAGATGTGTTTTCCCAAAATACCAGCTCTAATTTTACCATACAACTAGCAAGGCCTTTGGACTTACAAGGACAGTGGGAAGTGGGGCTCATGGAAATACAATACCCCAACACCTGGGAGAATATTAAGGAAGACCGGTTTTAATACCCTCTACCTGTACACAGATATTGTAGAGCACCAGTTAGTAGGTGACCATTTTGTGCCACTGCTGCGCTGTGTTCCAACTAAAGGGGTTAGGGATGAGTTTATCACGTTAACTTATGATAAGCCGCACTATGTCCCTGTGAACAAACAGCATATTGATACCATCACATTTGAAATAAAGACGGATCAGGACAAGTACGTCTCATTTCGTTACGGGAAGGTGATTCTTAAGCTTCATCTGCGACCCCGGAGGGTGACTGTTTTTTAAAATGGTTGTGGCTAAAGACTACGGAGACCCCAAAGCATACAGGCATTATTATACAACACAAGCCGGCTATGGGCTTTCAGGATATCATGGAGTACCGGTCATGTATGGGGCCAGTGTAGGTGGTGTTTTTCGCAGCCTCTTTAGAAAAGCTATGCCGTTTTTGAGAAGGGGTTTTGAAATTATTAAACCACACGTGAAAGGCGCCGCAAAAAACATAGCCAAGGATGTCATGAGCCATGTCACAACGGCCGTTCTAAATAAAATGAACCAGGCTACAGAACAGGCAGGATCAGGACTGGCTGTGATTAGAAGAGCTGTTAAAAGAAAGAGAACCGAGTCTCGGGAGTTACCACAAGGACCGCCCAAACCTTTTAAAAGAAAAAAACCCGTGGGTGGCAGGTCTCAGAAGCTTAACCGCCGGTCTAAGAAGAGAAGCGCTAGCTCTAGGCAGCGAGATATATTCTAAAAAGCACCATGGCTTTTGTACACCACGGCTCTGAAGAGTGTGTTAAATCGGAACTGGACCTGTTTCAACTAGCACCGACTCAAACAAGTATCGAAAAAAGTATTTATGTGGAAATTCCGCCATTATCGGCTTTGTCGGAAACAGCCCCTTTGGACTTCTATATCGCAGGTCATGGTGAAGACTACATTGATTTAAATAGTACACTTTTGCACCTGACCTGTAAAATTGTGGCAGAAGATGGCTCGAACATCGAACCGGCAGCCAAAGTAGCGCTGGTGAACTACCCAATCGCAGCTCTGTTTAGCCAGCTGGATGTTACACTGGGTGACCAACTCATTAGCCAGAGCAACAACTGCTACCCCTACAGAGCCCTCATAGAGCTGCTTCTCAATTATGGCGAAGGATCCCTCAAATCACAGTTTACAAGCGGTCTGTTTTATAAAGACACAGCCGGGCAGCATGAGGTGAGAGAGATAGGATCTCACAACATCGGCTTTACTGAAAGGGCTCAATTTACGGTCTCTAGCAACAAGGTAGAGCTATTGGGGCAATTACATAGCGATCTATTTTTTCAAGAAAAGCTATTGATTAATGGCGTGGATCTCAAAATCAAATTGACCCGCAACAAAAACTCTTTCTGTTTAATGAGCGGTGATGCCGAAAAAAGTTATAAAATCCTTATCCTAAATGCTGCGCTCTTTGTAAAGAGAGTTAAAGTTTCCCCCGGAGTGCGCCTGGGACATGCGGAAGCTCTGCTGAAAGCTAATGTCAAGTATGCTATTGACCGTGTGGGGCTGAAGGTGTTTAGCATACCAGCCGGTGCCCGTGTGACTAACCAGGAAAATCTCTTTTTGGGGCAGCTATCAAAACTCATTGTGCTGGGATTTGTGGATAATGATGCTTTCAGCGGTAATTATGCTAAAAACCCCTTCAATTTTAAACATTATGATATTAATTTTGCCGCTCTATATGTGGATGGTGAACAAGTACCCGGGAAACCTCTTCATCCTGACTTTCAAAACGGATGTTGTGTAAGAGAATATATGCAACTGATACAAGCAAGTGGTAAACATCTGAAAGATACAGCATTGCTGATTGACCGTCAGGAGTTTTACAAAGGTTATACCCTGTTGGCGTTTGACCTTTCACCGGATCAGGAGTGTGCAGACCATTACTCGCTGATTAAAACTGGTAACCTGCGGGCTGAAATACGTTTTGCCAGCGCCTTACCCCATACAGTTAACATGATTGTTTATGGGGTTTTTGACAATGTGATAGAAATTAATCATAGAAGGAATGTTCTTTTTGATCATTCGTGAAAATGAACACCCTGCAGATCTTCCGTATTTTAAAGAAGGACCCCTGTGTTGCAGATTTCTTTTTAGATGTGCTACCCAGCGAGTGGTTAGCGGATGTACAAATATCAAGGAAGCCAGTGTGTTTGGTGGTAAATACACACCCTCATAACCTACCTGGAGAACACTGGTTAGCCATCTATATATGTGGAGATGGAACAGGGGAATTTTTTGATTCTTATGGACAACCACCTGATAGCTTATTCTTTCCTACCAGCATTATGAGCTTTTTCAACAAGCATTGTAAAACTGTTTTATACCACAACAGACAATTACAGCACCCAATGTCTACGGCTTGTGGATATCACTGTGTATTTTTCTTGCACCACTGCTGTAAAGGGGTGCCTTTTGAAAATATTTTAGAAATGTATTCTGAAGATTTAATGCAAAATGATGATATGGTGTTACATTTTGTAAAACGCAACAAACAAACTTTGTGTAGATCTTTTAGAAATCCGTTCCATAATAAGCAAGTGTGTGTTTCCTATCGTGAATGTTTTGATGCTTCTAAATAAAAAGTAACCCCTCTAAGGAGGTTTTTTGAAAAGATACCACTGTCTAGTCTTTTATTTTTGTTTTTAAACATTTTATTGAAAATACATTTTTTACACACTCAACCACCGGTATCTGTGGGATAATTTACGTTTTTTGTGAGGGAGTAGCTCTTTGCTCTTTATCGGACCCGTGTACATTTTAGTAGCCTTCACAGATGGGTTCTCTTTGAGGCGTGCCAGTACATCTCTGTTGGCTGCATTACCCATTACCGTAAAGGGCATATTTAATTCGGCTAGGGTTTGCATGAACTCCTCCCAGCCCCTGGGTATTCTTCGTTGTGAAAGAGCTTGGGGCTGCGTAGCCCCACGAACGAGGTCGAGTAGGTTAGAGCGATTGACGGGGTTTCCCCGGTATACAAATGTTCCATTTCCCTCCCAGGCTGCCACATTCTTGTTTTTTAACAGTTTATTAAGCAGCAACTCAGCATTTTTCCTATAGCGCATATTGATGCTGTTTAACACTTCTTGTATTGCAGGGTCTGGAGGTATAATATTTTCTAGAGGTGTTGCCGTTGATGTCTCATCTTGTGCCTGTAGATACAAGTTTATTTTTTCTTTTTCCATATCCCTCTGTCTGTTAAGCACGAGATAGCGCTGTAGCACTTCTGAGTAACATTTAGCCTTTTCGTGTTCAGACATACCGACGCTTTGCAGGATGTTTTTCATTTCTTCATCTAACTTATGGATGGTCGTGGTTCTAATATTTTCATCCCGATCTGGCGGGTTTCTCAAGCGCTCAAGTTGTTGACTAGGGACTATGTACATTTTTTCAGCGTGATGCATTAGAGGTTTGTCAGAAGCCCCGTTATCAACGGTAATGCAAAACTTAACAGGGGCCCGATAAAGCCACCCGACTGTTTCACCAATTGCTTCTTTTTTTTAATGGGTAGTCTTTTATCGCACAGACTCTTTATGGCATGACGCTTCCCTTTTAAAACCTTTATCTGTTGTTGTGAAAGAGGAATGTTACCTTTTAGGGTGTTGAGAGCGATTTCAACTATAGCTGCTACCAAATCATTAGAAGCTGTATTCAGGATGGCTCTTCTGTGCTGCGGAGAGGCTTGAACCAAAGGTTTTAAAAGGGGCAGGTTTCTCTTTACACGGCGAGACATGTTGTCTGAGACACACAGGCATGTATGAAGGGGTTGGTTACATATTCATTTCTTTTTATGTGAGATTTGTGGTTTTTCACAGTATACCGTGGTCCAATCTGGCGGGAAGATATCCGTCCTCAGTCTGTAAGCCTCAGGCGTTGTGTTATTTAAATCCACGACGAGATACCCAAATGGCTTTCTGGTTGCATCTTCAAAGACTTCTAAAAAGAATTTTGATTTTCCAGGGTACATCTGCCTGGCTAGAATGGCAATCTGTAACTTATCTCTAGGATTCTTAAAGAGCACCATGTATTTGGTATTTAAAGTTATAGTTCGGCTTGCTTTACCTTGGCAGAAAACATTTTGAACAATATATATGATGCTCAGGTTTCTGTGATGCACATACTTGGTAAAGGCTTTCTCTATTTCATCACTTTTACAGGCAGAATCCATTAGGTCATCAACAATAACCAAGTTTACTTTATTGGTTGGAAACAGCCGTTCATCATTAAAAGTATCAGGCAAAGTGTCCATAAATGTAATAAAAGGATATTTATTTAACATTTCTTTATACAGAGGTTGCCAGCAACTGTAACACCACACAATATTGTTAGGCATGACAGTCAATACATGACCAGCATGTTCTAACATCTTTTTAACAAAGAAGCTCTTGCCTGAATTGGACGGCCCCGCTAAAATACAAGAAAAAGGATGTGACCAGCGCACATCCACCACGCTAGTATCCATAGGGTAATGTACTAAAGCCATCCTCCAACTTCACCCTTTTGTCATACACAACCTTTTGTGTTTTTTTAATCACACCAGTCTCTATTGTCCAACCCTTTTTGTTTCTTATAATACCAGGTTGTTGTACTCCTGTCTTTTTCTGGGATAAATCTGCTGTCCCAGGCTTGTAGTCCAAAACTAGATCTTTCAAACTAGTGAAATTGATTTTCTGGCAGTTTTCTACGTTTAACGTAATCCCTTTTACTTTCATACAGGTCTTCCCGCTTGACAGCTTGTAGCCGTATGTTTTAGGCCCCGCTGATACAAACTCTGTGATATGTTCATCTGAGGGTATCTCGCTTGTGAGCTCACCTAAATAATCGCCCAAAGATGGGTTCCAATCACCCTCTCGACTTAGAAATATCACAGAATCTGTATCATGGTACAGACAGCGCTCTTGCAAACTATCTAGAAGGTTGTACAACTCCAGGTGTGCATAAGCCGTTGTAAAACAGGCAATGAAAACGTTGGTGCTACCCGACAATATACACTGGTCTTTTGAGTGCCTCCAAGACACACAGGCTGTTTCATCATCAATAAAATCGCATGATGAAACCTCGAATTCAGGAGAAAACAGATATTTAAAGAGATCATCAGGTTCTTTCACAATGCTTGTGGTAGGCAGGTTTGTTCTTTGACCAAATTCACCCCACAGGGAATTTAAGAAAAGTTTTGCTATTTGACGCTTAGCATGGTTTACATTAATCTGGTCTGTACGCAAACACACCCCCTCTTTTCTAAAGAAATCAGCTATGTACACATTTTGTTTTTTAGTATCATTGCACCATCGAGGGTAGCCAGAAGCCTCTTGTTTTTGACGGAGGTGCATTTTGATGTATTCGGAAAAGAGATGATCAGATTTTTGCTCGAAATGCCAGATTTCATAGATTTCAACAACCACATACCCTTTTGCAATGGCTAAATTCATCTCCACCGTACACCAAGTCCCCACAAAAGCTCTCTCCTCATCCGTGTGGGCACACATTTCCTGTTGCCGTGTGTCAGCACACGTGTGACACAGCGGAAACATAAGCTTACCGCCCAACCGTATGGGTAACACTGGGAAAAAGAGCTTTCGTGGGGGATATACTTTTGCTTTTATAAAACCAAAGTACTTTGTAGGGGGGCCAAATTTGTCATAAATGATTTTTGGATGGCCTATTGGATATTCCTTTGTTTTATTGACAAAAGGGTATAGGCTGGTAAAATCATAGTAGTGTATTTTTTCCCCAGGCCTTGTTTTGTGGTACAGACAAATGGCATTTGTTCTACCCCCGAAAAGGGCATCTCGTGGAATCAGAGGTTGCGGTAATGCGGAGTCAGCCAGGAAATCTGCGCAGCCCCCATCATTTTCTTTTACCATCCGCTTCCACTCGTGCTCCCATAGACTTACGACCTTGAACCCACGGCTTTCCAGGAATGCAGCTTTTAGCTGTGTTTTGTAATAAAGAAAACCATAGGTCGTGGCTGCTATAGGATTCTGGTCTTTATCGTTATAACAGCTCGGACAGCCGTGGTGAAAACAACCATTAAATTCAAAAGCTGTTTCTACCCCACCGATCACGGCATAGCCATCAAGAAAATAAGCCCCCACCTTTTTTTCACCACCACCTTTCAGAGCATGTGTGATCTGTATATTTTCTTTGGCCTCCACATACATCAGCCATTGAATAGAGGGGGTTGAATATCTCTTTGTCTGCCAGTGATAGTTATCTGGTGGGATGAGTGCCACAGTCTTGGGTTCTAAAAACATGAATCTGAACATAGCCATACATACAGATGCAAGGGTTATATATTGGAAAGGGTCTAAACACCTTGTTTGAATTTCTGAGATGTCACCCTGCTCTACAAACACTTCTTTCTCTGTCATTTTCATGATTTCAGCTCGGTAGAGAACACAGGCCTGTCGCAAAATAGATAAATTCTGCTGGCAGTAATAAGCCAGCTCTTTTTGCAAATTAAAAGTTTTATGCCGATTGTCCTTGTACCATTGTAAAAATTCATCTTTTTCTTCAGGCAACATGTTACTCACACCGTAATGTTCAACACCCGGCATGGGGCCCACATAATTTTGATTTTCCAGCGTATTAAAAAAGTGTGGAAAGTACCCCTTGCTGCCTGTAAAACCCATGGCTTGTGGAAGTTTGCTAAGTTTCATAGGCAGGAAATTTAGAGAGTCTATAAAACGGATAGTCAGAGGTTCAACGGTAATTTGTAAAAGTTTAGCACCTTGAACCAACAGCCCCGTGTCCATCTTTTCCTTAAGCAGTTGTTTAAGAACAAAATATCCGTCATAACCTTTGGAATTATGGGCTATGAAGGTGTAACCTTTAAATTTTTTGTCACAAAAAATCTGTATAAAGGCAGAAATACATTCGAGACCCTTGAATTCCCAGTTTCTTTCATCATTTAAGTCCGTCGCATATATGTAATTAGGGACATGCCAGCCTGTTTCTTGCATACATTCACAATCATAAAAAATATACTTTTCAGATGTTTCAGTTTTTCCAATAGGGGTCATAAAACATAAGTGGACGCCATCCCCGGTTAGGGGCTCGTGACATAGTTTACAATGACGGCCCTTGCACTTATGTTTCTTGTCCACATAAGACTCACATTTCTGGCACAGTATCTTAGATAAACACGCCACTTCTTTTTTCAGAGCCAGATCCGCGTGTCTATCTAAACACTCTTTAGAACGACAAAAGAGTTTGCAATTAGGGCATCTCTGTTGTACACCAACATTATTCGTACACGTTAGTGTCAAACAAAGACGGCACCATAATGTGCAATTATGATCGTGACTGTACGGTTTCTGACAGTAACTACAGAAGTTGCGCTCCCCATAGAATTTTTTGACATCGGTTATACCATAGAAATGGTCATCGTGTAGCAACAAGAACACAGTCTTAGGGAACACAGGTCTGTCTGATGTCTTAAAACAAACCCATGATTTTGTGTAAAGCACAACGCGTATGTTTATCTTTAAATGCTGTTCAAATATTGCTACATCATCGAGCATGACTTTTCTATGTACCGGCCACCCCAATTCGTTATGTAGTTTTTTAGCACCTTCTAACAATTCGACATCTGTCATTTTTACCTGTGACATGAGGGCTGTGAGGCTACCTGCAAAACACAGGCTATTATCAGTGTTGTTCAAGTCTATCAAATACATCCTTTTCTTATGAATAATATGGCTAAACGGTATGGTCTTTAAGACCCTACGAGCACCCCCACCCCGATTTCTTATGACAAGTACAACAACCCGGAATATATCACAAACCTGGATTTCTCTGTGACTCTGAAGGAGTTTAGCGATCTGATTTAAGAAATCGTCAGTGTCTAATGCTTTGGGGTTTAACTTACCAGAATATAAGGAATTGTGGAAAAGAGATGAGTGTAGATGCACCTGTACATAATCACCGGGTGAAACCCGGCTGCTAACCTCATCCAGAATATGTTGAATACCTTGCCGAATGGCGAATTGAGCCTCAGATAATGATGTTATCCTGTCTAAATTAATAAACCGAAATTCCTCTGAATAAATTACACCATTAAACTTGTCCAATTTACGATCCCACCTTTTCATAAACTGAACATAGCTAACTGGTTCTGATTCTTCAGCGAGGCCTAATGCATGATTATTTGCGCTGTCCTCTGAAACACTGTGATCAAAGACACGGCTTTCACCACGCCCTCCGTATTCTGTACCGGCATGTGTAGATTCACCGTCAGAAAAACTATCGCTGCGTGATCTTTTCCTGTTAGACTTCTCTCCCACAGCCGCTGATTTTCTAACATTTT
Source organism: Ichthyophis bannanicus (assembly GCA_033557465.1). NCBI lineage: Eukaryota > Metazoa > Chordata > Amphibia > Gymnophiona > Ichthyophiidae > Ichthyophis > Ichthyophis bannanicus. Next base: position 39,941,679 of record CM066031.1, read on the forward strand.
CTCGGTCTGAAAAAGAAAATGTAGGGGCTAATACTTTTTTTCTTTTACAGCGACCTTAAAATCTATGTGCTGAATAAAACCGGAATACTCACTATGCTGCTTATCTTTTGGTTTTCGGTATGGAGCTGTTTGCTCTTCTGTACCGGTGTGTGTAGATTCACCGTCAGAAAAACTATCGCTGTGTGATCTTTTTCTGTTAGACTTCTCTCCCATAGCCGCTGATTTTCTAACATTTTCTCGGTCTGAAAAAGAAAACATAGGGGCTAATACTTTTACAGAGACCTTAAAACTGGAATACTCACGATTCTGCTTGTCTTTTGGCTTTCTGTAAGGTACCGTCTGTTGGTTAGACTGGCCATCTTGTTTTGTAGCATCTTCTTGGTCTAAAATAAAAAAGATTACAGGTTGAGGCTGTCCTCTGAAACACATTATAAAGAACATAGCTGTTAGAAAATTAAAACAACACAGGACATACCTTTTAAATTTCTTTGCCGCCTTCTTTTTGTAAGAGAAAGTTTATTTGTAACCCCCTTTTTCTGCTCCTATTTTTTAAAGACAATCATAAGAGACAGAAACATTACATAGCCAACAATATTTTTAAAAAAGTAAGATTCATATCTACTCACCATGTCTAAAGAAAAAGTTGCAGATGATACAAGCTATAGAGACTGTGTGATCTTTTCTGGCTGCTGAAATGTACTGGATCTCATAAGCTTATCATACGACCTGGCTAATTCACAATGCCTTTTTTTCGCAGACAGTACAGTGTAATAGATGCTATATATCTGTGTATGTGGCTAATACACATTCCCACCCATTTCCCAGACGTCTTAAGTGGATTTTAGTTACACGACAGTTCTGCACATTCTTATCTTATGGCCTATTGTTTAGGACACACCTGGAGGCCCCATTTTTTTTTCCAGACAAACCATTGTAGGTTTAATTAACTAATCATTCCTAAAACACACCACACATAGGTTCAAAATATTTTATTTCAAATAAAATGTTTTCATCTTGTGAAATTCATTTGAGCATTACAAGTTTTTAAAAAAAATAAAAGGCATACATATAATTTTTGTTCATCTGTATGTTCAACTAATAGATTCTGGAAATACATACATTTTCATAAAAAGTCAATTTTTACAGAACTTGGTGTTTTTTAAAGAACGATCTATAATCTCTGTCACAGATTAAGCCTTCCACTATTTCTATTTCGCTGTCTGCCACAGAATTAAGCAAAATATTGAGGAGTTGTCCTGGATTTCTACTGTTGTTAAAATCTCTGACGAGTTCAAACAAAAAATTCAAATTTTCATAAACTAGGACAGTTGCTTTCATTTTATGACCCGCAATCATGGCAACATTTAAAATAGGTCCTAGACACAACCTGTTACAAGCTTTATGGATTTTCTGATGTATTTCATTGCGTTCCCACTTTAAACAGTCATGGTGTCTTTGGCCTGGAGCATGTATTACACACGCTGCACAGTCTCTATGCATAACGCCCTGCCAGCATTTCTTGATAATACAGGCCACCGTTGTTTGTATAACAGATTTAAATCTGTTTATTTCATCAGGTTTTGTGTAGTCCCTTTGACTGGCTATGACATCAAATGCCTCCCTTTGATATGTACAGAGAAAGCACAAACAGCGTAGATTGGCAGCCTGTATGTGCCCCTGTAGGAGCAGAGATTCGTCACTTCCCTACAAAAAAAAAACCAAAATAATGTCAGTGTGAACTGCAGTTTCTTCTATAACACTTTTCTAAATAAAAAAACTTCTCTTACCTCTGCTGATCCTAGGTCTTCCAATAAACAGTTTGTTTCTGCATCTACAGTGGCGTGATATAATTCTATATCCTCCGGGTCCATTGTGTTGTCAGATGTTAAGCCAAGTTCTGTGCCAGAATCGTAGGGTTCTTGAGAGTTGAAAAATATTTGGGCATCTGGATAATCCACAAAAGCTGCTATTTCTTGCTGAGGATCTGCCAGACTCTCCTGTAGTTCAAATGGATTTTCAATCGGTGGATACCCCTCTGCAACGGCATCATGATCCTTAAGGAAGTAATTAATGTTGTGTGCCCTGCTGGAAATTCTGCTTGGTGTTCCAAAAAGAGCCATTTTTTCCTTTCTGAAAGTCTGTGTTAAAATGCTCCCCTTACAGCAGGAGCATGCTCAGAACACCTGGAGCATGCTCAGAACAGACCTCTTGTTTCAACCAATCACGTGTTACCACACCCTAGAGAGACATGTCCAGGCTTGTCTCTCTGTATTGGTTTTTTCAAAGCCACTAAAAAATAGCTGTATTTGGATTTGAACTCGGCTCTCTCAAAAAATAGCTGTATTAGGGGGATTTGAACTCAGGTCTCTCTGTATTTCAGTCTGAACTCTACAGGTCTGTCAGAATACTTCTAACAGTGAGGTCTTAAAAGTAAAATTCTATCACATGGACCGCACTAGTTTTTCTAACAATTGCATTTGTAATTGCATTTGTAAAGAAAATTGTGTCTCTCTGTGCCGTGAATCTTTTTGTGAGAAATAAGAACTGGTGCAGTGGGAGAGAGAAAAGCATTTTATTTTTCCAGGGTTCCTGCTTTTTTTTTTGCAGGTGTAAACATTAACCAGAAGCAAAAAACACATTTCCGGAGTCAGTCACACTGCTCCCCGCTGATGTCAGCACAAAGGGACAGTCCATTTCCGATGATGTAGGCAGGGGCGTGGTTGAGGGTGAGAGGGTGATCCCTCTAACAAAGATGTGCTAATTGCATTTTGGAAAGAAAAAAGATTCTAGCTTGCCTGTCTCTCTGTGCTAGGAATCAGTTTTTGTGTGAGAAAAAACAACTGAGTCTGTGTGGGAGAGAGACAGAGAGAAAAGCATTTTTGTTTTTCAGTATTAAGCAGAAGCAAAAACACATTTCTGGAGTCAGCCATACTGTTTCCGATGATGTCAGCAAAAAAGGGACAGTCCCTCTTCTGATGACGCCCTGTTTCCGGTGATGTCATTTCCGATGATGTAGGCAGGGGGCGTGGAGGAGGGTGGGAGGCTGTGGGCGTAGCACAAACCCCGGAAGTGGGTGCTGATTGGCTAATGCCATATTGTGGGGCGTGGCATGGGTGTGACACACCCCCGGAAGTGTATGCTGATTGGATGATGTCATCCTTGGGGCGGGGGCAGGGGTGTGTCAAGTGAGGGGTGGTGGCCACGCCTGGGGACGGGACTGGGCGGGGCTAACTCACCATTCACGTCTATGGGAGGGGCGTGGCCTAAGGCGGGACATACACCGGAAGTGGGCGCTGATTGGTGCCTGTCAACATTTTGGGGGCGGGAGTGGGCGGGGCTGGGCTAACTCACCATTCACTTCTATGGGAGGGGGCGTGGCCTAAGGCGGGACATACACCGGAAGTGGGCGCTGATTGGTACCTGTCAACATTTTGGGGGCGGGAGTGGGCGGGGCCAACTCACCATTCACTTCTATGGGAGGGGGCGTGGCCTAAGGCGGGACATAGACCGGAAGTGAACGCTGATTGGCTCCCGCCATCCTTATCTCACCTGTCAATCAGTTTGACAAGTAGTGTACCCATTATACTACTACCCACCTACCTTCCCTTAGAGTTGTGTTGTATTCTCCTCAGCTATTATATTAGACTGAGGTCAATATGGCACCTCAGCGGTGGGCAGGAAGGCACACACATGCACAGGGGAGCTTTCAAAGGCTTCTAGAAGGCACTAGGAATACTCCTGCACAAAGCGTTGTCAGATGACATCACCCATACACGAGGATATTTCTTGCTGTCCACGGAGAACATCTACTACAGGTGAGTAAGTTAATTTGACTTATTCCTCTGTCCCCTTGACCCCTCACTGATCTCTCCATCTTCTTCTTTCTCCGCCAGCCACCATTCTTCATCTCTTTGGCATTTATTGCACTCTGCTCCCTCACCCCTTTACTCCTCATTGTCCTTGGAAGTCTCTCCTCCATTTTTGTGTTCCTCTATCTTTTTGGCCTTCTCTCTGTTTATCCCATTGTTTTCTTCTCCTGTCACTCTCTATTCCCCTCACGTTTGCAGACTCCTTTTCTCTTTCTCTTTCAATCTCTCCTCCTCACATTTTCTCTCTCCTTCCTTAGAACCAATAAGAAGAAGATTTGTGTCAAGTTTGAAGGCATATGTGATTCTCCAGGAATTGAGGTAAACTGCAGATTTAAACGTCGTTAATTGTCTACGGGGGGGGGGGGGGTAGGTCAAAGGCAGAGCAGAAAAGGCGGGTTTTTAGTCTGGCCTTGAAGGAGGGTTCCAGACGGAGAGAGGAGGGGAACCAGTTTCAAAGCCGGGGACTCACGAAAAAGAAGGCTGAAGAGCAGGTGGATTCTAGATGGGCTTGGGATGGGGAGGGAAGAAACATATAATTGGAGTGAACGGACCTGAGAGACCGATGCGGGGTGTGCAGGTAAAATGAGTCAGCGAGATAGAGAGAGGTACCAGTGTGGATTGACTTATGGACGAAGATGAGGAATTTATATTGAATCCTAAAGGGAATTGGGAGCCAGTGCAAATGTACGAGGAGGGGGATGATGTGATCTGAATGGGAGGCGTGGGTCAGAATACGAGCTGCAGTGTTTTGGATGAGTTGTAGATGACACAGTTGGGATTGAGGAAGGCCTGCGAAGGAGATATTGTAATAGTCCAGACGAGACATCACCAACATTGGTCAATTTAATAATGACTTGGTATTTAAAAGGACTTATCTAGGTAGAAGCAGCTACTCATCAGATAAGTCCTGCCGAGAAGGATAATTGAGAGGCAGCCTCCAGGAAGTGACAGGGCGGTCTGCAGGCAAAGCCGGGGTGGAGGTAACATTTATCCATATAAAGACGGTTTCCAGCATGGCAATGTAGAAAATAATTGCTACCCGTGAGTGCAGAAAGTGAGCACTCCAAAACTGATACCCACTTGGGTACAAATGACCTGACTAGAAACAGTGCCTCTGCAGTTCAAATGGAGTTACAGACTCTGGGAGAGAAACTCAAGCCCATTGCTAGCACTATAGCATTCTCAGAAGTTCTATCTGATCTTAGTAAGGGGGCAGAAAGGCTGCATCGCATAGACAACTTTAATACATGGCTCCAAGCCTGGTGCAAACAAGAAGGATTTAGATATATAGGCAACTGGGGAAACAGATGGACCAACAAGAAACTATACTGTTCTGATGGACTACATCTCTCCATCGCAGGGAAAACTTCAGGCAGTATGTGCACAAGCATTTAAACTAAGGAAAGGGGGTGATGGATGGAGAACAAGTCCGGGATGTCACTCCCAGCAAAAAAATAACATTGGAAACAGCCACACTATCAACCCACACATCAATGGCAAGTGGGAAGAGGTGTGTAAAACAAAATCCATGCAAAATACAGGCAAGGCCAGTCAAAAAATGCTGGAAAGCAATGAGCACAAATGCTCAAAGTCTAGCCAACAAAGCTCCTGATCTGGAAGCCCTAATGGTAGAAATGGACTTGGACATTGTGGCCATTACAGAAACATGATTTAATGAGTCATGTGAATGGGATATAGCCGTAACTGGGTTTAATCTATTTAGGAGAGACAGAGTGTTAGATTGATTTCCTGTTTTCTCACATTCAGGTCTCAGTGATGTGGACTATATCATTTAACATTTCCTCATGGTTTCTGTAATTTTATTTTTATCTACGTTCCTATTTGATTGTCCTATACTTATGATTGGTCGTTGTACTGATTAAATGCTCAATCAATAAAGAAAGAAAGAAATGGACTTGGACATTGTGGCCATTACAGAAACATGATTTAATGAGTCACATGAATGGGATATATCATAACTGGGTTTAATCTATTGTGGTAAGGAGAGTGCAGTCCAGCATGAAGAAATAAAGGGGAAAAGAACTTTTTCTTCTTTGCGGGGGATGGGTGCACCAGAACACATACACCCTAGTAAAAGCAGTGAGAGAAACCAGGAGGGTAGAGCTAGGCTAAAGCCACATCCAGACTCCATGGCAACCCTAAGTAAGAGTAGGAGGTACATGGAGGTGGAGTCAGAAGGGGAGGTGCCCTGCTCCACGTTTAAGTTTGAGCAAGCAAACAGAGAGATAGACGGAAGGAGAAACAGGAACAGGAACAAAGACAAGTGCAAGGAGAGCAAGAGCAGCCAGGACTGCAGCCAAGAGAGCTCCAGAGAAGGTTCCAGGGAGAGGACCAAGTATACTGGCAAGAGAGAGAGAGAGAGAGAAGGCTGGCATTGGAAAAGCTAAGGCAAGAGAGCCTAGACTCCTCGGGTGAAGGGTGTGCCTTCAGACAGAAGAAGCCCCAGGAAGTGGAGAGGAAATCTTACCCTGATTCCCTGACTGGCTCCGAGGCAGAGATAGCTACAGCCAACAGAAGCCCCAGATATGGAAGGCCTGCAGAAAAACTCCAAGGTAGGAGAAAGAAAGCAGTGAAGCCTAAGGCTTATATCTCTTGCTCTGATTCTGAGGAGGGATTTGTACCTTGGAAAACCCAGACTAGAAAGAAGGGGTTTTCAAGAAAAGTTGAACAGGAGAAGCCTGCTGATGTTCTGCCAAGAGAAGGAGGGGCAGTACAGTGGAATAGGCTATTTGAGCTTTTAAATGACTTAAAGGAAAAAGTGCCTGAACATTTCCAAGCTTTACCAACATGCAGCTCAGAAGAAAGTATGGAGGTAGATGGTAGAGGAACTGATATGGGTTCTTCTTGTTCTGAGATGGACTGTGCTGTTTGTATTGATGCTAACTAATGGAAGCCAAATAGCAGAAAGAAATTAAGAAAGCTGTTACAACTTTGTTATAGCTGAAAGCCTGAAGTAAAGGAGAGAATGAGTTTTATTTTGAAGCACCAAGGTTCTTTCCTAAAGAAGTGGCTAGTGCAACCAAGGCGGGGCTAGACAGCAGAAAACTGTTTAACTCAAAACAGCAAAGAAGGAGCTAGCAGCCCTACTGGCTTTGACTGTAAGTTGTAAATACATGTGCCTTTATTATTGCTGAAGTAAGAACCATCTTAAAGGAAAAAAAAAAGGAAAGCCATTGTAAATAATTCCACGGAAACACTGTTTTGACATTTGCTTTAATTGGAGATTATCCTTTGTTTCTTTGTCTTGAGTGTAAAGTTGCTTTGAAGATTGTTACCATCTTACCTAAGGGAAGCTAATAAAAATTCCTGTGCGCCTTGAAACATCCACTTGGTTCATTTCTGACTACACAACTACAACCCTTTGGAAAAGGAATACAAGATGGTCTCCCATCCCTACTAGGCAACCGCCTGGTAGGGGTGAGAGGGCCACACTATTTAGGAGAGATAGAGAGGGTAGAAAAGGAGAAGGAGTAGCCCTATATGTCAAAAGCGATATTAGTATTATACTACTGAACATTTGTATAGTGCTACATGACATACACAGTCCTGCAGACATGTAAAAGCCAGCCCCTGCTCATCTGAGCTTATAATCTAGTCAAGACAGACAACACAGTAGCTGTAGACATGGGATACAGCTAGGGAGAATGGTAAAGAAACACAAAGGAGATTAGGTAAAGCAAGATCCAAAAGTGGCAGCGAACAGGTGAGTTTTCAGCCTGGATTTGAAAAGGGTCAGAGAAGGCGCTTGACGTACAGACTCATGTAGTTTGTTCCAGGCATAAGGAGCAGCAAGGTGAAAGGAGTGAAGTCTGGAATTAGCAATAGAAGAGAAGGGTACAGATAGAAGCAATTTGCCAGAAGAGCAGAGTTCCCAAGGAGGGGTGCAGGGAGAGGTAAGGAAAGGTAGTGAGGAGCTGCAGAGTGAATACACTTATAGGTCAGCAGAAGTTTGAAATGTTTGAAATGGATGCGGAAACAGAGGCGGCAGAAGATTAGCCGCACAGCAGAGTGTTGAACAGATTGAAGGGGAAAGAGATGATTCAAAGGGATACTAGCAAGAAGTAGGTTACAGTAGTCAAGACGAAAGGTTATAATAGTCCAGATGGGAGGTAACTAAGGAATAGATAAGGGTCTTAGTAGTGTGTTCAGAAAGGAATGGGTGAATTTTGTTGATGTTATAGAGAAAGAAATGGCAAATTTTAGCTATCAGTTGGATGTGTGTGGAGAAGGAGAGAGAGGAGTCAAAGGCGACCCCAAGGTTGCGAGCTAAGGAGACAAGGAGGAGTAGAGAGTTATTCACAGAGACTGAGAAAGGAGGAAGGGGAGAGGAGGATTAAGGGGGGAAAATAATAAGTTCAGTTTTGGCCATGTTCATTTCTCTGCACATTGTTGAAGGGACGTTGAGTGGCATCGTTCTACCTAAGATAAGTGGAGTGATGCTTGTTTTTTTATTAATATTTTAAAGAAAAGCAAAAGAAATTTGCAACACAACTGCTAAAAAGTTAAAATATGATAAAATTAATGAAAAAACAAGTTTGAAAAAGAAACTCGTAACACAACTGTTAAAAAGTTAAAAACATGATAAAATAAGTTAAAGAAAGCCTTTGGTCATTGATGTAAACGAACACTCTATTGGGAGATTCACCCATAACTAAGTGTAACAAGACATCGTTTATCTGAGACCATTGGCAAAAGAAAGGTTGAATTTAAGAAAATATACTTGAGTGAATTTTATTGTTTTTGATTCATGTTCATTTTCAAGCAGCGGTGAGACATACAAGCAGCAATGTCACAAAGAGACCCTGGCCTGGATTACTGGAGAGATTTCAGGTGCAGAGAGGTAGATCTGTGAATCAGTAGTGTAAAGATGGTACTGAAAGCCAAGGGACTGGGTATATAGAGAGAAAAGGAGTGGACCCACGAAAGATCCTTGGGGTATACCAACAGAGCGCAGGATATCAATAGAGGATGATTCACCAGAACAAACACTGAAAGAGTGATGGGAGAGAAAAGAAGAGAACCAGGATAGCACAGAGCCCTTAAAACCAAGCAAGGACAAGGTATTGAGGAGAAGGTTGTGGTCAACAGTGTCAAAAGCAGCAGAAAGGTCATGAAGGATGAGAATCGATACCTTGGCAAGAGCTGTTGCGGTAGAAAAGCCAGATTGTAGAAAATCCAGAAGGGCTTGAGAGATGAGAAAGTTGAAGTACTTTAGAAACAAAGGAGAGGAGGGAGATGGGTCAATAGAAGGACAGATAGGATCTAGTGAGGTGTGACCACAGCTTGCTTGAAGGCTGCAGGTACTGTTCCAGTGGAGAGAAATAGGTTTAGAATATGAGAGATGGAAGAGACAACAGTGGAGGAGATGGGGCTTAGGAGATGGGTGGGGAAGGATCAGAGGAGCAGGTAGTGAGTTTGGAGGAGGAAAGAAGGTCTGTGGTTTCCTCCTTAGAAGTCATAGAAAAGGAAAAGAGGGTAGCAGTGGTAGGGAGGGGAAGTTGGGCGTGAAGAGGGGAAGGAGGAGAAGTAGCTGATATCATGGAGAATTGGAGGGTGATCTTGTGAACTTTGCTATGGAAATAGTCAGCAAGGGTTTGGGCAGAAAGGGAGGGAGGGGTTGGAGGCAGAGGCGCATTGAGGAGGGAGCTGAGAGTAGTTAAGAGAGGGTGAGGATCAGAGTCAAGAGAGTTTGCCAGATGGACATAATAGTCTTGTTTGGTGTGTGCTTTGGCTGACTGGAAAGGGAAAGCATGAATTTGAAGTGTAGAAAGTCTGCAAGAGTGTGGAATTTGAGCCGTGCACTCAGCTGAATGGGCACAGGAATGTAGATAGTGGGTAGTGGAAGACAGAAGTGGGCATAAGTGTTGGAAAGAGGAGATGGCACTGTCATCCATACTGGTGTGGTCTACAGGCCTCGAACTCAAACCAAAGAAATTAATAGAGACTTGATTATGAACACAAAGGTAACCATGAAGGGGCATGTGATCATACTGGGTGACTTTAATCTACTCAAGGTGGATTGGAGTATTCCTTCTGCAAATCTGGAAAGAAGTAAAACGATTGTGTTCACTTTTGGAGATCATATCTCACAAAGAATATAAAAAGACTGGAAATAATTCAAAGGAAGGTGGTCAAAATGATATGAAGCCTGTGTCAGAAGACTTCTGAGAAGAGACTTGAAGATCTAAATATGTACATTCTGGAGGAGAGGGGGGACAGGGGAGATATGATTCAGATCTTTAAATACTTAAAGAGTATTATTGGACAAACAAGCCTCTTCCAAAGATGAGGAAGCTGTAAAACTAGAGGGCATAATATGAAGCTGCAATGGGTAAACTGAAAGGCAATGTCAGGAAATACTTTTTCACTGAAAGGGTGGTGGATGCTTGGAATGCCCTCCCGATGGAAGTGGTGGGGGCAAATACAGTGACAGAATTCAAAATGGCATGGGAGAGACACGGTGGATCCATTTATAGCAACGGGATAAAATCAAAATAAACATAACTATCTCTTATATATGAACAAATAGGGGGGACCTCCACGGAGTGGTGGGTACACCTCTAAACAAAGGCATGGGGAGGGGTGACCTGCCTGGTGCAGCAGGCGCATCTACTCTTGCCGCCTTGCTGGGCAGACTAGATGAACCATACTGACCCTTATCTGCCTTCATTTACTATGTTACTATCTGGTAACACTGGCAGTGATCGCTGTTAGCTGGGCACAGGTGCAAAATATGTAGATTTCAATGAACAATTAGGAGTTGTGCTTTTCTAGGGAAACATTTCCCACAACAAGTACAACTAAAAGGATTCTCGCCTGTGTGGGTTCTATGATGCGTCACTAGATTTGCTTTCATGAGGAAACATTTCCCACAATCAGTACAACTAAAAGGTTTATCCCTCTTGTGGGTTCTATGATGTTGCACTATATGTATTTTTGTGAGGAAACGTTTCCCACATTCAGTACAACTAAATGTTTCTCCCCTGAGTGGGTTTTATGATGCCTCACTAGTTCTGCTTTCATAAGGAAACATTTCCCACATTCAGTACAGCTAAAAGGTTTCTCCCCTGTGTGGGTTCTATGATGCCGCACTAGATGTCCTTTTCTGAGAAAACATTTCCTACAATCGGTACAGCTAAACAGTTTCTCCCCTAAGTGGGTTCTATGATACTACACTAGTTCTGCTTTCATGAGGAAACATTTCCCACATTCAGTACAACTAAAGGATTCTCCCCTGTGTGGGTTCTATGATGCCACACTAGTTGTGCTTTTGTGAGGAAATATTTCCCACATTGAGTACAACTAAAAGGTTTCTCCCCATTGTGGGTTCTATGATGTAGCACTAGTTGTACTGATTGTGGGAAATTTTCCCCAGAAAAGCACGTAAATGGTTTCTCCCCTGAGATTGTTGAATTTTCCTAAATCTCCTATTATGTCTGCTTCAGAGATGGTTCACAAATATTTCCTGGAGGAGCTTAAACTTCCTGGAGATAATTTGCCTCACATTCTGAGTACAGTATTTGTCTGTGGGCCCCGGCTCTCGTGGCTCCGCTTCTGAGAATCCGTTTCAAAGACCTGGAGACCTTACTGCATTTCAGGAGGACTCTGTGGAAGTGGTCACTGACCGGACAACCTTTCTTGTAACCATGGCTCTAGAGCTGGATAAGTCATTAGTTCTTCGGGCTTTCTTTAGAAATTTCAATGTAACTTTCTTATGCGCAAAAGTTTATATGTTTCCTGATCTTTCACATGTAACCCACTGAAGATGAAGGAATTCCTTGGTCTAAGACCTAGGGTCCTTTCTCTAGTGGGGAGTTTTGTTTTACGATTTCCTTCTCGTTGTATGATTACTTACAAAGATAAAGTTTTTCTTTTCTTTGAGCCCAGTCAGTTACTAGATTTTCTGGTAGCTAGGGAGGAAATTGCTTTAAATTTTCTTTTTTCTGTTATGATGTTAAATTTTACCTGATGCCTTTTGCCTATTATTGTGGTCTAAAAATGATGATAGATTTTTCTGTATTTTTTCTTATGCTTCTCTTTGAATATAGTGTACCATCTTATTTCTGTCATTCTTGTTTTACTTAAATGTGAAATTACTTTTTTTTTTAATTTATAAATTTTTATTATTCTCCCATATGTGGGTTCTATGATGCAGCACTAGTTGTGCTTTTCTGGGGAAACATTTCCCACAATCAGTACAACTAAAAGGTTTCTCCCCCGTGTGGGTTCTGTGATGCCGCAATAGATCTGTTTTCGCGAGGAAACATTTCCCACATTCAGTACAACTAAAAGGTTTCTCCCCCGTGTGGGTTCTGTGATGCTGCACTAGATATCTTTTTGCGAGGAAACATTTCCCACATTCAGTACAACTAAAAGGCTTCTCCCCTGTGTGGGTTCTATTATGCAGCACTAGTTGTGCTTTACTGGTGAAACATTTCCCACATTCAGTACAACTAAAAGGCTTCTCCCCTGTGTGGGTTCTATTATGCAGCACTAGTTGTGCTTTACTGGTGAACCATTTCCCACATTCAGTACAACTAAAAGGCTTCTCCCCTGTGTGGGTTCTATTATGCAGCACTAGTTGTGCTTTACTGGTGAAACATTTCCCACATTCAGTACAACTAAATGGTTTCTCCCCTGTGTGGGTTCTATGATGCTGCACTAGTTTTGCTTTCGTGAGGAAGCTTTTCTCACAATCAGTACAACTAAAATGTTTCTCCCCCGTGTGGGTTCTATTATGCAGCACTAGTTGTGTTTTTCTGGGGAAACATTTCCCACATTGAGTACAAATAAAAGGTTTCTCCCCTGTGTGGGTTCTGTGATGCAACGCTAGATATCTTTTTCTGAGGAAACATTTCCCACATTCAGTACAACTAAAAGGTTTCTCCCCTGTGTGGGTTCTATGATGCAGCACTAGTTGTGCTTTTCTGGGGAAACATTTCCCACATTCAGTACAACTAAAAGGTTTCTCCCCTGTGTGGGTTCTATGATGCAGCACTAGTTGTGCTTTTCTGGGGAAGCATTTCCCACATTGAGTACAAATAAAAGGTTTCTCCCCTGTGTGGGTTCTGTGATGCAGCGCTAGATATCTTTTTCTGAGGAAACATTTCCCACATTCAGTACAACTGAAAGGTTTCTCCCCTGTGTGGGTTCTGTGATGCAGCACTAGTTGTGCTTTTCTGGGGAAACATTTCCCACATTCAGTACAACTAAAAGGCTTCTCCTCCGTGTGGGTTGTATGATGCGTCATTAGATGTGTTTTCGTGAGGAAACATTTCCCACATTCAGTACAACTAAAAGGTTTCTCCCCTGTGTGGGTTCTGTGATGCAGCGCTAGATATCTTTTTCTGAGGAAACATTTCCCACATTCAGTACAATTAAAAGGTTTCTCCCCTGTGTGGGTTCTATGATGCAGCACTAGTTGTGCTTTTCTGGGGAAACATTTCCCACACTGAGTACAAATAAAAGGTTTCTCCCCCGTGTGGGTTCTATGATGCTCCACCAGTAGTTCTTTTCTGGAGAAACATTTCCCACAATCAGTACAACTAAAAGGTTTCTCCCCTGTGTGGGTTCTATGATGCAGCACTAGTTGTGCTTTTCTGGGGAAACATTTCCCACATTGAGTACAAATAAAAGGTTTCTCCCCCGTGTGGGTTCTATGATGCTCCACCAGTTGTTCTTTTCTGGAGAAACATTTCCCACAATCAGTACAACTAAAACGTTTCTCCCCGGTGTGGGTTCTATGATGCCGCACTAGATGTGCTTTTGTGAGGAAACATTTCCCACATTCAGTACAACTAAAAGGCTTCTCCGCTGTATGAGTTCTTTGATGCCGCACTAGATGTTCTTTTGTGAGGAAACATTTCCCACATTCAGTACAACTAAAAGGTTTCTCCCCTGTGTGTGTGCTATGATGCGTCACTAGTTCTGCTTTTCTGTGGAAACATTTCCCATGTTCAATACAATTAAAATGTTTCTCCCCGGTGTGGTTTTTAAGATGCTCCACAAGTTGTGAACTTCTGAGGAAAGATTTCTCACATTCAGTGCATTGAAATCTTTTCTCACTCCTGTGGTTTTTCTGGTGCATTTTTACGGATTTCTTAAGAGTGAAATTTCTTCCACATTCAGGACTTTTAAAAGATGTAGAAGGCCTCTCTGTTGGGTTAGTTCCCTCTGCTGTGTGTGTTTTCAGCTGGCTTCTTATGCAATCACTATGATTGAAACCGCTCTCACACTCAGTAGGTGTAAAACGTCTCTCTTGCATTTCAGACTTTAGGTGGAGTGCTGAGTGCACCTTGTGTGTGAAAGAGTTTCCCCATTCTTCTGTCTTCTCCACTCTCTTCTTTTCCTGTGTGACCCCGTCACCTGCTGGACATAAAAAGAAGGCACTAATCACGTGTTGGTACCACAGAGGTATTTTTGGGTCTCCTGATCCCAAAATCCCTGCTCTGAGATTATCCCACATCTCTGACCAATCAGCTGTGAATAATGTGACAGAGGGAGAAAGTTAATCTCTTACATGATTTCATTTCATGATCTCTTGATGTATCTCCTTTCATACAAAATGGCAAAGCAATTTGCATTAAAATTAAAAAATTACAAACTGGCCAGTATTCAAGGCACTTTCTATATGTAAACAAAGAAATATGATGGCAGATAAAGTCCATACGGCCTCTCCCTTCTGCCCTTCCATACCATCTTTGACTCTACTCTCTCCTTCTCTGCAGCATCCAAAAGATAGCTAAAACCTGTTGCTTCGTTCTCTATAACAACATCAGAAACATTTGTCCCTTCCTTTCTACACACACTACTGAGACCCTTGTATAGCACTACAAGATATACGCAGCACTGCACAGACACATGTAAAATACAGTCCCTGCTCATCAGAGCTTAAAATCTAGTCAAGAAAGACAACACAGTAGCTGTAGACATGGGATACAGCTAGGGGAAATGGTAAGGAAACACAAGAGATCAGGCAACTCAACATACAAAAGTGGTAGTGAAGAGGTGAGTTTTGAGCCTCAATTTGAGAAGGGCCAGTGAAGGCGTCTTATGTACAGACTCAGGTACTTTATTCCAGGCATAAGGATTAGCAAGACAAAAGGAGCGAAGTCTGGAGTTAGCAATTGAAGAGAAGGGCACAGATAGAAGAGGTTTGCAAGAAGAGCAGAGATCACGAGAAGGGGTGAAGGGAGAGAAAAATAGAGGAAAGGTAGTGAGGAGCTGCAGAGTGAATGCACTTATAGGTCAGCAGGAGTGGTAGCTTGGCAATGAAGTGACGTGAGAAGATTAGCCACTCAGCAGAGTGTTGAAGGGGATAGAGATGATTTAGAAGGAGACCAGCAAGGAAAAGGTTACAGTAGTCTAGATGACAGATGAGAAGTGTTTTATTATCCACAGAGACTGAGAAAGGAGGTAGGGGAGAAAAGGGTTAGAGAGAAAATATGAAGCTCAGTTTTGGCCATGTCCAATTTCAAGTGGTGGTGAGACATCCAAGCAGCAATGTCAGAAAGGCAGGCAGAGATCCGGGCTTGGATTGCCGGAGAGATTACAGATGTAGAGAGGTAGATCTGGGAGTCATCACTGAAACGATGGTACTGAAAGACTTGGGAAGAGATGAGTGCACCAAAGGAATGGGTATAGAGAGGGAAAAGGAGTGTATGCAAGACAGATCCTTGCAACTGAGTGTGGGATAGCAGCAGAGGAGCATCCACTAGAAGAAACACTGAAAGAGCAATGGGAGAGATAAGAGGAGAACCAGGACAGTGCAGATCCCTTAAAACCAAACGAGGACAAGGTATTGAGGAGTAGCAGTGGAAAGATGGGAGAGAGGAGATATGGCAGAGATGTTTAAATATCTCCGTGGCATAAATGCTCAGGTGGAGAGCCTCTTTCGATTGAGAGCAAGCTGTGCAATGAGGGGACAATTTATTTTATATATTTAACACTTTTTTTATACCGCCTTCTCGTACAGTCGAAGCGATGTACATTAAAATAAACATTACAGAGAACTCAATGTATAAACTTAGGAAGGGGTGACATGCAGGATTTGCACAGAGGCAAAACATATGCATTGCAACATATGTACAAGAGTTAGATATTCTTTTAGGCAGGTGAGATGAGGGGCAAGAACTAGGTATTGTCTCTGAAGTGATCGGTGAAAAGGAAGGTTTTGAGATGTTTTCTGAAGTCCTTTAAGTCCTTGGTTGTCCTGACCATCTCTAGGAGAGAATTCCAGTTGGTGAGTGCCACTAATGAAAGAGCCCTCTTCGTTGGTGTAAGAACTAGGAGTTGAAATGGTGTCTCTGGTGCTCTGTCTCTTAGGTCTGCTGTTTAGTTTTGTGCATATCATTTCCTGTAGAATTCTGGCTGATGTGTTGTTTCTTATCTTGAAGATAGTCAAGGCAGTTTGTATCTGGAAGTGAGGTAATTGGTAGTCAGTGAAGCTGATATAAGAGCGGTGTTATCTGATCATGTTTGGCAGATCCTGTGATGATGTGGGCAGCCTTGTTCTGGGCTAGTTGCAAGGGATGTGTGGTTTGAGTTGGAAGACCATGAAAAAGGGAGTTACAATAACCTAGCATAGGGATTATAACTGGTTTGAGTTGGAAGACCATGTGGAAGTGATCCAGACTGAGGAGGGGTTTTAGTCTTTGGATAATAGTGAGCTTTTGGAATGCGTACCTGGAGGTTCTGTTGATGTGGGCTTGTAAGTTTAGAAAGTGATCAAGGGTGATAACAAGGTAGCATACTTCCTCTTTTACTGGGATTAGAGTGTCCATGATGGAGACCGATGATGGGGGATAACAGAAGAGTCCCGTGTTATGAATAGTGCCTCCGATTTTTTACAGTTGACTTGGAGATTGTTGGAAGCCAGCCAGTTGCTCATATCCTGTAGGCATTTAGTGATAGCTGTATAGTCTGGCGTGTGGAGATGGATAGGGGAATAGACCATGATATCATCAGCATAAGTGCCATAGTTAATTTTGTTTTGCAAACTTGTTGTAAGTAGGAAGGGCAGGCAGGGAAGACCCTTGCAAGACTCCTTATGTTGTGTTGAACGGAGTGGAGGTGTTTGAAACAACTTTGACCTTTTGTTCTCTGTCAGTGAGGTAGGACTGGAACCAGTTGAAGGTTGTGCTGTGAAGTCCAATGTTAGTTGGTTTAAGAAGATGCTGTGCTGTGCTGTGTGTCAAAGGTCAAAGAGATGTAAACAAAGACGAGTAGGAATCCAGTTTTTTGTCGATTCCTCTTAGGAGTATGTTGAACAGATGTATGAGGAGAGTCTCAACACTATGATTACAATGAAATTCACATTGGTGTGGATCCAGAGAAGCATACAGGTCAATATGGTCTTACAGTTTTCTCTGCATCACCTTTTCAATCATTTGGATAGAAAGGGCAGGCTGGAAGTAGGATGGAAAGTTGCAGGATCAGAGCTGTTGTTGAGTTGTTTTTTTGGATGAGTCAGATGTTAACTTGTTTGAGAGCAGGGGGCATGTATCCTTGAGATAGGGATGAGCTTATGGTGTTGTGGATGCAGTTGACAACTTTGTCCTTGATTGATTTGATCCACATGACCGGGCAGGGTTTAGAGAGCACTAGTGTACTGTGCAGCCACCCTGCATGATTGCAACCCTACTCACTAGATCACGAGACATTCTGCAGATGGAAGGTGTACATACTCTGACTAGTCAATCTGTATATAATTAATCAATCTGTAAATAGTTGTGCTCTGACCATGTCACCTGCGACAGCTAGCTTCCCTGCACATAGTTACCCTGTCAGTACCGTTTAGAAACCTCTGTTCATTGTAAGTCCAGTGTAGGTCCTGCTGGCACTGCACGAGTTGTTAATTGTAAACCGCACTGATTCTAAAGAGCGCGGTATAAAAAAGACATTAAATAAATAAAATTAATTAATTAATAAATTAAGGCAGCGATGATGCAGAATATTTGCTCGTAGATCAGTACCATTTGTGTTTGATGTTGGGTTCTGCAGTTGAGGCGTTGGAGGTGTTTAGCAGTGAAGTTCTTAAGGGTGGTTTATTCTTGTTGATGAGGAATTCTGCAAAGATCTGGAGATGGATAGTGTCTTCTTTGTGGGATGGATTCTTCATGAGGGTGTGGACAATTTCAAATAGCTTTCAAGGCTTGTTGCTGACTTTTAAGATAAGGTTGGTGTGGTATTCTCGATTGATCTGATCAACAAGCACAATGTAGTCACTTTGTGTTTTCTGGTATTGAAAAAGTGTGGCTTGTGACTAGTCGTGTTTCCATTTATGTTTTAGCTGGCAAAGTTTTTGTTTCTTTTCTCTTATTGCCCAGAATACGACGGGGCAGATTTGGATTTTTCTTCTCTATTTCCAAGATTTGGGTGGTAAGGAGCCTTCACTGCTGCATTGATGGTGGAGTTCCAGGTTTTAATTGCCTCATTTGTATCCGCAAAGTACTGGGGAAGGCTGGAAGGATATCTTTCAGGAATTGGTCTTGGTTATATCCTTTAAATCTTCTTTCAGAGTTGGTTATTCTCTGTGATTTACCTTGTTGGGGGAGGTCAATCTTGAAGTGTACAGCATGGTGATCTGACCAGGGTATTGGTCAGGGTATCGGGAACAATGGTGGATTTCACTTTGCGATCCGTTTCACCAGGAGGTCTTAACACCATCATTGATCGGAGCGTCTGTTTATAGTTCACATTTTTAGCTCAGTGAACTGATATTATCAATAATTCAACATGGATAACTAATAGGAGAGATCTATGGAACCTTAAGTTTGAAGCGGAAGTTGACACCTGGCTATTGACGTCACAGGACTTTTAAAAAACCAATCTCTAGAGGCTGGTCTGCATGCGCGGCGTTTTTTGTGGCAGTTGTAAGCTGAAGAAGATAGTTCTTTGAATGAAGACGTGGGCAGCATCATTTACAAATTTAGGGCATGGGAGGTTTTTTAGAAATGTTTTTAATCTATGTTAATTTTTTATATGCATGAATATATGGGGAAAAGAGGTGGAATTGAATTACTGATGGTTTTCTTACTTCTTTTTAGTGATAAATCCCCCTGAAGAAACTCAAAGTATTGAGTGAAACGCGAAGGATGGCGCCAATACAATGGCGTTGGGGACCACTATGTTGAGTTAAGTAAATATTTGAAGATAAGAGCACTTTTGAAAAAATTGTGGGCGCGTTGGTGCTATAAAGAAAAATACCAAAAAAAATAGAGCTTATTTTAGCTGGTGAACTGTCATTGATGCTATCGGGGCACTGATTGATACATAGTATCTTTTGTTTTAGTGCCGATTTGTCTGAGACGTTCCCGTGCTAGGCTACTAATGACAACTCACATATACAAAAACATTCTTTTTTCTTGAGTTTCATGTTGTTGATATTGGAGTAATTGATCTATTCCTTATCGTCACTCCAGTCCAGTCCCTTTACTTCTGGGTTACACAACCCTTCCAGCAGCTTGGAGGCTGAGCCCAACCTTTTTGGGGGTGGAGCGGTATAAATACCACTGGGACCACCTCCCCAATCCAGTATACTCAGCCTCCAAGCAGCTGGAGGGTTCCGTAAGCCTGGGGCTTACTGGAGTCCTACCTTAAAAACCTAAAAACTTTTAATTTATTTTAACTTTAATTTTAGTTAATTTTACCTTTATTTTACCCTTTTCCCTTGGTCTCCCGTTCTGGAGCTCTGCTCCTTTAAGGGCTGCCGGCTCTCTCCTTCATCCTCACTCCCCCCCCCCCCCTCGTTCCCGGCACAGACCTTGAAGCGGCCTCGCTGTTGGCAGCTGCGGGGAGGTGCGCTGCTCTGCCCGACAGTCGGCTCCTTTGTTCCTGTGCTCTTTGGGGGGGAGACAGCCTCGCGCCGAAGCCCTGCGGGTGGCTGAGCGCTAGAGGCTGCAACACTAGTCGGCGTCGGCCGCCCGGTCCGTCTCAGATCGATAGGACGGCGAGGTGAGCCACGCGGCGCCCGGTCTCTGCACGCTGCAGTAGCGATCTCGGACAGCAGCAGGACTCAGCCTCTGAGCGCCGGTCGCACAAGAGAGCAGCGGGACTCGGATCGGAGCGCAGTTCGCCGCCACGAATAGGCCCGCGGCTCCCCGTTCAGGCTCCACGTGTTAGGCCTGCCACGTGTAGAGCCGACGGGTGGAGACCGCGGAGTCGGGCCCAGGATCCTCTCAGTCAGCACCAGGAAACCGCAAGTACCACGATAGAGGAGTTTTAAGATTTAAGCTAATTTAATTTAATTTAATTTTAATTTAGTTTAATTTATTTTATTTCAACTATGCCTTTGTTTTAATTTCTGGGTGCTTACCAGGCTTATTGCCAATCAACTAGGCCCTGTTCCTGGCTTTCCCTCGGCTACTAATCTAAGGGCCTCTTAGTTTTCCTCTGGGCAAATTATTCTCTAGGATCTGGTGCTTTCAGTGGGATCACCAGTCCTATTCCATGGCATCCAAGCCGCGCTGCCCATCCTGTGGAGTCCGCAGGGGCACCTCCGCAGATACAGGAGTCTGCAGGAGCTGTGCTGCAGTGGCCATCTCAGTAGAGCAGGAGATTAGCTTGGCCATGTTACAGCCCTCCCAGGAATCAGGAGACTCTCTAGAAGGGGAAGGGGGGTCCCAGCTCCCTATCACTACTCCTTCGGATCTGCCCACGCCTTCCCTGCCTCTCCCATCTCCCCCCTCTAGTGCGGGGGGGGCCGGAGATTTTTTCTCTCCTGACTTTATCCTCCTACTTCACAAGGCCTACTGCCTACGTAAGCAGGGCCCGGGGGCAGTAGGGGCTGCTCCACCAGTGGAGGACAAATCAGCTAGACCTCTTGAGGTTACCATTCCGGAATCCGGTATTCCTTCGAAGCGCCCACGTCTGGGTGGTGAGGAGCTCCTAGCGTCCCTCTCTCAGGGTACCCTGGAGGAGGATGGCTCCATTAGGGACTTGGAGGAGGATGAAGAGGAGCTGGAGGAAGGAGAGATCCCGGAAGAAGATCAATCACGGATTGTCAGAGTTTTTCGTCGAGAGGAGCTCCCGGCATTAATTAATGAGTCTCTGAAGGTTCTCAATGTGACCTCCGACACGCCATCTCAGGAAGAGGCATTGGAGGATCCCCTAATCCAAGCCATTAGGAAATCGCAGAAGGTTTTCCCGGTCCACAGGGTTGTGCGACAGATGATCCAGGAAGAGTGGGACCAACCAGAATCAAGCTTAAGAGGGACCAGAACCATGTCTCGCCTATACCCCCTGCCAGAGGCAGATAAAGAGCTGCTGAAATCTCCCAGGGTGGATGCGGCGGTATCAGCAGTTACTAAGAAGACGACTATCCCGGTGGAGGGCAGTTCAGCCTTAAAAGACGCGCAAGACAGGAAGTTGGATACGCTCCTGAAACAAGCCTTTGACGTAAGCGCCCTCGCCTTGCAGGCCTCCGTGTCAGGTGCCTGGGTGGCGCGGGCCTGTTTAAGGTGGGCCCAGCAGCTCCAGGCAGAGAGCTCAACGGGCGAAATACAGGCCAACTCGGCCAGGGTGGAATCCGGAGCAGCCTTCTTGGCAGACAGTCAGTATGACCTCATCAGAAGTCTAGCCAAAAACCTGGCCTCGGTGGTGGCGGCTAGACGTTACCTGTGGCTACATAATTGGGCTGCTGATGCTTCCTCAAAGTCCCGCCTGAGTCGGCTCCCCTTCAAGGGGAAGCTTTTATTCGGGGAGGACTTAGAGAAGCTAGTTAAGGACCTGGGTGAGTCTAAGGGAGGCAGACTGCCGGAGGACAGGCCAAGGCAAGGACGTCCTCTAGCTCCAGGGCGTACCCAGCCTAGAGACTCGCGGAGATTTCGCCCAGCCAGGTCTATCTCCTTTCCCAGGGGTCGTTTTCCCTCCAAGGGACAAGGTTTCAGAGGTTTCCGAGGAGCAGGTCGAGGATTTGGAGCTCTCTCCTCCTCCTCCTTCTCGGGACCTAGAAAACAACAATGAGATGACGGGGGTCCAGGGGGAAGGGCGGCCGTTAGGCGGGCGCCTGGGGCGGTTCCTTCCCGCCTGGTCCCGAGTCACGTCCGATCAATGGGTCCTAGAGGTGATCAGGGAGGGTTATGCTCTCGAATTTGCAAAACAAATACCTCCAGCCTTTGTTCAGTCCCCCTGCACCTCTTCCGCAAAGAGGGCGGCAATAGAGGCAACTCTTGCCCGTCTAATAACCTTAGGGGCGGTGGACCCAGTACCACCGGACCAGTGCGGCTCGGGTCGATACTCAATTTACTTCGTAGTACCAAAAAAGGAGGGGTCCTTTCGACCGATCCTGGACCTAAAACAGGTCAACCGCTGCCTCAGGGTCCCACATTTCCGGATGGAGACCCTAAGGTCAGTCATAGCGGCCGTGAGAGGAGGAGAGTTCCTAACGTCCCTAGACCTGACGGAAGCCTACTTGCATATCCCAGTCAGGAAGTCCCATCAGCAGTTCCTGAGATTCGCAGTACCGAGAGGCCACTTTCAGTTCCAGGCCCTACCATTCGGCCTAGCCACTGCCCCCAGAACGTTCACCAAGGTAATGGTAGTGGTTGCGGCCTTCCTCCGGAAGGAGGGAATATTAGTGCACCCCTACTTGGACGATTGGTTAATCCGAGCGAAGTCGGAAGGGGAAAGTCGTTCGGCGACGACCAGAGTGATCCAGGTCCTAGAAGAATTGGGGTGGGTCATCAATCGGGCAAAGAGCAGGATGACTCCCTCACAAGAACTCGAGTACCTCGGAGCCAGATTCGACACCCACAGGGGCAGGGTCTTCCTGTCTCGGGCAAGATCAAGGGAGCTAAGACTTCTCGTCACGCAGTTCTTGGGCAGACGAAACCCCTCGGCGTGGCATTATCTGCAAGTCCTGGGAACTATGGCGGCGACAATAGAGGTAGTGCCATGGGCCAGGGCCCACATGCGACCGCTGCAGCGGGCGCTATTACGTCGATGGTCCCCTCAACAGCAGCCTCTCCGGATGCAGTTACCTTGCGCTCCGCGGACCAAGCAGTCCCTCCACTGGTGGCGTTGCCCAAGGAATCTGGACTGCGGGATGCCCCTCGAACCTCATCAGTGGTTACTCTTGACGACGGATGCCAGCCTGACAGGCTGGGGAGCACACTGCGAGGACCAGTTCGTCCAGGGCAGCTGGACTCTGCTGGAATCTCATTGGCCCATCAACAGGCTGGAATTGAGGGCCGTCACCCTAGCACTCAAGGCGTTCAAGACCTTAGTGCAAGGAAAAGCAATTCGCGTTCTCTCCGACAATGTCACCACGGTGGCCTACATCAACCACCAGGGAGGCACCAGCAGCCCCGCCTTGGAGAAGGAGGCGGACGTGCTTTTCCAGTGGGCGGAGATCTGGCTACTAGCAATTTCAGCTCAACACGTGGCGGGCGAAGACAACGTCACGGCCGACTTCCTCAGCAGGTGCAAGATAGACCACGGAGAGTGGGAACTAGATCAGGAGACCTTCAACCAGATAGTGACCCGGTGGGGTCTCCCAGTCATGGACCTCATGGCGCGGTTCGCCACAACCAAGGTAGACAGATTCTTCAGCCGAAGGAAGGAAAGGATGTCCGAGGGCTTAGACGCCCTGTCACAAAAGTGGCCGTCGGAGGGTCTTCTCTATGTATTCCCTCCGTGGCCCTGATCGGAAAGGTGCTGCAGCGGGTGGAGTCCCACCAAGGTTTGGTAATCCTCATAGCCCCGGATTGGCCTCGCCGCCCCTGGTACGCCGATCTGGTGAGGTTGATCGCCGACCGGCCTTGGCGGCTTCCTTACAAAAGGGACCTGCTGAGGCAGGGTCCGGTGCGGATGCCTCACGTGGATCGATTCTCGCTTACGGCCTGGCTATTGAAAGGGCGCGCCTCCTAAAACGGGGCTACTCAGGAGCGGTCATCTCGACGCTGTTAAAAGCTAAGAAGCGCTCGACCTGTCTAGCTTATGTGAGGGTTTGGCGCATCTTCGAAGCCTGGTGTGCAGAGCACCATCGGAAGCCCCTTGCGACCTCCGTCCCGGAGGTTCTGGAATTCTTGCAGGCAGGTTTGGACAAGGGACTGGCGCACAGCTCCTTACGGGTTCAACTGGCGGCGATCTCTTGCTATAGGGGCAAGATCCGTGGCAAACCCTTAGGGGCACACTCCGACGTCGCCAGGTTCTTAAGAGCGGTCAGACGGCTTCGCCCTCAAAGGAGGTCTGTCGTCCCCCCTTGGGACCTTAACCTAGTACTGAATGCCTTGATCGGGGAACCCTTTGAGCCGGTAAAGAGAGCCTCCTTAAAGGATTTAACCCTTAAAACAGTCTTCCTGGTCGCCATCTGTTCGGCCAGGAGAGTGTCGGAGTTACAGGCCCTGTCTTCTCAGCCTCCCTTCTTGACCTTCCTCAAAGACAAAGTGGTTCTGCGTACAGTTCCTTCCTTTTTGCCCAAAGTTATCTCCCCCTTTCACCTGAACCAGACAGTTACCTTGCCGGCCTTTTCGGCCAAAGGAGATCCTCGGAAGGATAGCAAGCTACGTCTCCTAGACGTCCAGAGAATCTTGAAGCGATACCTCTCGCGCACAGCGCCCTTCCGAAAGTCAGGTCGACTGTTCATTCAGTTCGGGGGGCCGCACAAAGGCGAGGCGGCGGCTAAGGCTTCGATCTCCAGGTGGATCAGAGAGGCGATTGCCTCCGCCTACATCCTGAAGGGGAGGCAGGTACCAGTGGGGCTGCGGGCCCACTCCACTCGGGCTCAGGCTACCTCTTGGGCGGAATTCAGCCTGGTTCCCCCGCTAGATATTTGCAGAGCGGCGACATGGTCTTCTCTTCATACCTTCTCCAAGCACTACAGACTGGATGTGCAGAGTGCGACGGACACTCGGTTCGGGGTAGCTGTTCTTCAGTCCGGGATGCCGGATCCCACCCAGGTGTGAACTGCTCTGGTACATCCCAGAAGTAAAGGGACTGGACTGGAGTGACGATAAGGAAATAGTAATTAGATCTTACCTGCTAATTAGTGTTCCTGAAGGAACGACAGTCCAGTCCCTGATCCCACCCAGCTCCGGCGATCGTGAAGATAGCGGGTACATTGAAGAAATTCGGACCGAGCGTACGGTCGGTGAGACAGGAGGGAACGCAGGAGGAAGCAGGCTCGGGCAGAAGCAGCCATCTCCCCCGGTCGTGGTCATTCCTTCTATCCTTCCCTCTATTCCTTCTACAAAAAAAAAAAAAAAAATCTCTTTGATAGAATTTGGAGGTGTTATGTTTTACTCCATGAGTTAAGGTTTGGTTAGAAGTTCGATATATCTGCTTTTTCATTCGGATACTGGATTGGGGAGGTGGTCCCAGTGGTATTTATACCGCTCCACCCCCAAAAAGGTTGGGCTCAGCCTCCAAGCTGCTGGAAGGGTTGCGTAACCCAGAAGTAAAGGGACTGGACTGTCGTTCCTTCAGGAACACTAATTAGCAGGTAAGATCTAATTACTATTTTTTTTGACAGGGTATTGGTAGGGCAAGAGGGGTCATTATGCTGTCCTGTGAGTGAAGGTCTTTTTCGGAAACTGCTAGATACTTGTGATATGGATTGGCCACTGTTTGAAACAGGATACTGGGCTTGATGGACCTTGGTCTGATCCAGTATGGCATTTCTTATGTTCTTATGTTCTAAGGTTCTTTGGGACAAAGATG
Organism: Ichthyophis bannanicus; assembly: GCA_033557465.1. Lineage (NCBI taxonomy): Eukaryota > Metazoa > Chordata > Amphibia > Gymnophiona > Ichthyophiidae > Ichthyophis > Ichthyophis bannanicus. The sequence goes on from CM066031.1 coordinate 39,967,229, forward strand.
AGATCCAGAGCTGAGCCTGAATGGTGAGAGGGTACCTTGAGGAATTGGCAGAAGTTACGTGACTCCATTGCCTTGTGAAAGTAGCTTCTCCTCTGCTAGGTGCGAAGCTCAGGTTTAGATCGCCTAGCAGTATCAGCAGCTTATGAGGAGAGCTGGCCAAACATATGGCTTCGAGGATATTGGATGTGTCTTCAGTGGGAGTGTTTGGGGCTCTGTAGGTAAGACAAATGGCTAGATGTCTGTTTTCTATCATGATTAAGTCACAGTGTTTGTGGCTTACAGATTAGGATATTTTAAATTTAAGATCAATTCGCACAAGGATAAGTACCCAATCACCTCTCTTGTGGGTGTGCGGGCAGTTGAAGGCAGTATGGGATTGTGGAGTGATCTCAGACAGAATGACCTGGTCAGGGCTTTATAGCCAGGATTCGGTGATGCAGAGGATGTCATTCTGGGTGATATTGAATATAGCCTATGATGGTGTTCGTTTTGTATCTGGTGGAACTAGCATTGATTAGCCCAATGTTAATTGGAGTGATTAATGTGTGTAGGGTGTGGAAACAAGTTGTGTGAGTTTTGCCTGTTGACAAGCTTATGGGGGTTCATCCATATGTATGGTTGGCAAGGTATGTGTAGTAGGTGAGGTTGTAGGGTATGTTTATGGTATAGGTAGCTGTTGAGGAGTGGCAGAGTAGGAACCAGAGGAGAAGGGCATACAATACTAGGTTGGCTGGCAACATTGGATTCTGTGGCATTAAAGCAGTTTTATGCTTTTTGGTAGAATCATAGGAGGGTAGGGGTGGGGCTCTTTCAGCAGTGAGTTCCATTTCTGATGAGTAGTACTGACAGATTGTAGTTTTCATGCTGAAAGAGTGTCCTGATACAATCCAAGGTGTCTAGGAGATGTGTGGGGTGAGAGTTGCCTGCTTGTGAATAGATCTGATAGGGTTGAGGTCAGCAGCGAGGTCTTCGAGGTTGTTGAGGTTTTTCAAGGTTCTGGGCTTAGTGTTGGCAGCTTTTTGTTTGGGTTGAGCTGATTTTTTGCATACCTGCCTGCATTCCATGCCTAAGGGCCATGTGAAAGGGCTCTCTGGCACAGGCCCACCAGGCACGGATGCGCCTGATGGCACTTCTTTTTTAAAGTTGCTGTGGTGGGCCCTGATTCACCTTGAGATGGAGAATGGGAGGGGTTTCAGCCTCCCGCTCTCTTTCCTGATGCCGATTGGGGCTCTGGATCCGAGGGTGCAGTCCTGCAATGCCTGATGGATGAGGGTGTAATATGCGGAACTATTTCTTTATGGAAAGAGTCGTAGATAGGTGGAATAAACTCACAGTGGATGTAGTAGAGAAGAGAAGAGTATCTGAATTCCAGATAGGAGGGAACAAACACAGATGTGCTGTGGAGAAAAATATACATGAGCACAACAGGTGGCAATGTAGAACTGAAGATATGATTGACTATTTATTTTCAAGTAATGTTCTAGGATATTCTTCAAGGGATGAAGTTATAGGAATCATCTATATATGTATGGAGTAAGGTAGGACTGTTCCTATGGGAGCCTTGAACCCAGTACCCCAGAGTTCACCGGACTCATCCCCCACTCCGCTCTGCAGGTTCTGTATCTAGAGTTGAATTATATATTGATAAAATGCTGCTTATTGTACCTGGTGGGTACTGGGTGTTAATCTGTATGGAAATTGCTATGTAAGCACATTTTCTAGATGTGTCCTTTCCCTGCAACCTGGAAGAATGGTAGATACAGTATAATAGATCAGCCCCACCGTCTGCTAGAAATGCAGATACAGTCATACAGTCCTTACCCAGGGAGATCAGTGTCTCATAATTCTCCTTCATCACCTCCCTGTAAAGCTTCTTCTGCCCTTCATCTAAATACTCCCACTCCTCCTGGGAGAAAGAGACAGAGATGTCCTCAAGCATCACCCGCATCTGAAATACAAACCAGAAACACACTCAGGGACACGTGGAGGTGCTCAGAGTACATTAGATGTTGGCTGGCTTTATTCTCATCCCCTAGAAATCCAAGGGAGCTCTGCATTTAAAACTTGTAGGAACAGACCCAGAAGCTATTACTGGTCTCCAGAGCACAGGGAGGGTGGAAGCAAATTGAGTGGATCTCTCTGGCTAAGTTTTTATTATTTTTATTTTAATGCTTTGAATAGTTTTAGCTGCCTGTACCACGTTGGTCTTTTGGAATTACTGTACTTGCACTGCTTTACATACTGCCTGTGTTTAACATAGTAACATAGTATATGACAGCAGATAAAGACCAGTATGGTTCATCTAGTCTGCTCAGCAAGGCGGCAAGAGTTGGTGCACCTGCCGCTCTGTGCAGGTCACCCCTATTTGTTGATATACATGAGATAATTATGTTTATTTTGATTTTATCCTATAGCTACAAAAGAATCCACTGTGTCTGTCCCATCCCATTTTGAATTCTGTCACTGTATTTGCCCCCACCCTTCAGGAGGGTATTTCAAGCATCCACTATGTAGATTTCTTTAGCCTTTGAGAAAATAGTGGATGCAATACAGGAATTACCTAGCTTTATTTAAAAAAAAAGAGTTCAAATTTTCTGCCTGTATTAGAAAAGTAGCTTTATAAGAATATGTTTGGCCTGTCTATGCTCTGTTAGGTAACAACTGCCCTGCAGGGTCTTTGTCTTAGGAAGTTAAACTTGTAGCTTACTGCCACTTATTTCTCACCGTCCCTCCCCTCACCCACCCACCCACCCCAGGGCTGGATGTTCTTAGTCACCCCAAGACACACAGTCGCTTGTCCTAACTTTAGTGGAAAGCACATTTCTGTTGCTTTTTCATCTACCAACTTCCCTATACACACTAATCAAAGTTATTTTTAATGGGTGCAATAGCTGTGGTGCTTTAATCCTCAGGAAAACTATTTGGAGCCTTTGTCCTATCCATTTTACACTATCTACTATGGAAAAAAGAATTGATTCAATTGAGGGAAGATTTAGCTGCAATGAAACAAACCTCCCCTATGATACATCTTGCAAACAATCCATGCAACTCCCTCAAAAATCCAGCAATGCAAGAATAAATGGATGACAGTGGTTCTGGCCGGTTATGATGCATTACACGGAGACACCAACTCCACCTCGAGATACCCTTGCAGAATACCTTCTCTGCCTTGGTAAAAAAGGATTCATCGGTTTACAGACATCTAAACCATAATAGACAAAGAGAGGGGCTTACGTCAATGATCATCTCTATCAGCCCTTTTATTTAACATTCATCTCCAGCCAATCTGTAGGATCTTCCAGTGAATTGCCAATATGGCTGAACTCCCATAATCTGCTGATTAATTTATAGAAAACTGATAGATTATAGCTAACCAGGAACCATGACTTTAAACCTCCCTCAACTTTACACCTAAAAGAAGCTGCTTTACAGGAAAAGAACAAGGTGAAATTCCTAGGCATTACTCTAGATCAATCCCTTAGCATGACCACCCATATAAAATTAACCCCTGATAAGATCTATTAAAAACTAATGATGATTCAGCAATTGAGACCACTGCTATAAAGCTATGACTTTCGGTCTGTCGTTCAGGCAATGATTACCCCACACTTTGATTATTGCAACAGCATTTTCCAGGGCCTCTTCAAACAGGCAATAAACCAGTTACAGATGGCTCAACATGTGGCTTCCAGAATTATTTGGAAAGTTAATAGAACTGAATATTTCACACCTATATTATATGAATTACACTTGCTGGCAATTTATAGCTGTATAAAATACAAATTACTCATGATCACATCCAAACTTCTAAAGAATATAGCTCCATCATACCTCAACTCTCAACACCCTCATAGTCCCCACAGAATTTCGCAAGGCTAACCGCTTGATGAGCAAGACAGCCTTTGTATTGACATACAGTGTAAGAGAAATGCCCCAGGTGTTGTTAAGGTATTTCAAAACAGAAAACTGCTAATACTAGGTGATTCCATTATCAGAGGCATTAATTTCAGGAACTCCGTTCCAGGGTCAGAAGGTAAGAAAATGCCTTCTAGAGTCTTCAGCCAGTAAGAATAAGAAGCAGCTTGCTAGGGAAGTCTCATAAGAAAGTAGGGTGTTTAAAACTGATGTTGTCATCCATCTGGGAACACATCATATGTCAAGAACAGTATCTCTACAATGCAAAGATACTTCCAAATTTAGCGAAAATAATAGAAAAGACAGTATAATTACAGCTACAGGACTTCATAACACTTCCGTCCCTTTGGGCATGCAACAACATGAGTTTTGACCAAAATGCAATGTGCAAACACAGCTCACCTCACTCATAAACACTCTGGGGGTCATTCTGTCCTGTGAATAGCGGGAACATCAGTCCCTGCTGTTCGCTCCCCTGCCGGCCCTGGCAAAACCTCTTCCATACCAACAACGTGTTTTACAGGGAGGCTTAGATGTGGGTGTGAAGGGGCGTCGCTGAGGCAGAGCGAGGGCGGGCAGTGGGTGGTCCGCAACCCTGCTGATTGGCTGACAGAAATGGGAATAAACAGTACCCCCCCTCTCCTGGTTCCAGTTTTACTTGACAGCATGCATGCAGCAATTTAACATGAGGGACAAAACTTCCAAACCGATTAAACATCTAAGTGACATACCCCAAGGTTCCTCCCTATACATACAACCACTTTGCAAACTCATTCAGAGCCACAACATAAATTATCACTTATACACCAATGACCTAATGCTATATGCCCCCTTCAACTCCTACAAAAGGGGACTGCTACTTCTGGAGAGAGATCTGCAATTGTAAGTATTACTTCTGGGATTTTTTCTAAATCTTGGGGAAAAAGGAATTCTTTAGATTAAAGCTGATTAATCTGTGAACCCAGTGTATTTGTTAAATCAGTCAGGACCTAGTAGCAGCAAAGAGTTTCAGTTTAAATTTAAATCACAAAAGAGAGCTGATAGAAGAATGTAAATTGTTATTTTTACAGAATGATCAGAAAATTATTATAGAGGCTTCTAAAAGTGTTCTGCAAAAACTGCCTGGGATAAATGCCCGTTATCTCATGCAGATTCTTATCTCACTCCATTGTTCTGCATCTATAGATAGCAGAGCCTAAAAGCCACTAAGTACATACTCCTCTCTTCCCCCTCCCTCCTTATCTTTGTGGTCCTCTATGGTAAGGACTGACAGAAAGAACAGAAACCCAAAGCCAGAAGGCATACTGTGTGGATCATGAGAGCCATAAATTGTTAAAAAGTCAGGGAGCTGCCTCCCTATAACATATAGAGGATTAAAGTGTGTCTATTATACTACTTATAAGAAAGCTGCTTCTTTTAGTTGACATATTGTAAGAGACAAGAGCCCTCAGTAGGAAATGTATGCAAGACAGAAAAATTAGTTTTTGCAGAGGTCAGGGCTGGTTTGAGTAATATAATGAAGCTATGGTAAATAAAAGACAGGGATCCTTGCTCTGTTGACCTTTTGCAATGCAAAGGTGTTATGGAGCAAACACAAATGTAAATAAACCATAGACCACCTGAACATGCAAAAGAAAGATAAGGACTAATATCAGTATGTATTACCATAAAGGGGATAAAAGATGTCAGAAGAACATAGTAAACTGCATTCTTGCATATGGTCTGTCATGTAAGAGAAGAAGAAATTAGACATTACCTGCTAATTGTCTTTCCTTGAGTTCTCTCCGGCCAGTCCATGACATTTGGGTGATCAATCCGCTCCAGCAGCTGAGGACTGAAATACTGAGTTTTCCTGACAGGTTACCCAGCTCCCCCTGGTGACAGAGAATCAGTCTTACGGCATCCAAGCAGCAAACACCACTTAGAAGCAAACTTGAAAATAACAAACAACTAACTACTGGACAACACGCCCAGAGAAGAACCTAGCCTCCTGCAGAAAAAGACAAGGCCATACTATTGGAAACCCCAGCTAAGAAACTCATTTGGGGTATTCGCAGTACCCCTTCGACTGGTTAAGGTTTCTTTTTTATTTATTTCTTTTTTTAAAATTTTTTTTTTCATATCGGTTACCGGAAAAAAAACCTCGGAAGAAAAACTCCCACTACCCAGAAGGCCAGGGAGCCCCTGAATCCATCCCAAAAGACTCCCCTTGAGCGCCCCGCGGGAAAGCACGGGAGAAAAAAATGCACTACGCATACACTGTCTTACTGAAACGTCAAAATCTGAAAACTCGCAAACTACCCGGGCGGGCCCTGGACTGGCCCAGAGAGAACTCAAGGAAAGACAATTAGCAGGTAAGGTCTAATTTCTTCTTCCTATTCGTCTCTCTGGGCCAGTCCATGACCTTTGGGCAGTACCAAAGCAGTACCTAAATGCGGGAGGGGGCTGCGAGTCCAGCCACAATTGCCGAGGCACCCACAAAAGCATCTTCCCGTGCCTGAACATCCAACCGATAATGTTTTGCAAAGGTGTGCAGAGAAGACCATGTTGCCGCCCTACAAATATCTTGATTAGTCGTTCACTGCAAACTCCTCAAAAAACAGAAAGAATACTTCAAAGTGCCACACATTGGAATATGCGCGGCGTTTTTGTCCGACCTAGGAGACTTTCACGGATTGTATTTGGTGATCGTGGTCGAGACATAGTGGTGGGACGCTTGCAGCATCAGCGGAAGTTTAATATGATCCCCTGAGGAAATTGAATGTGAAACGCAGATTGATACCTGAGGCAAGCGTCGGGATCAATCTTGATTCTCTATATTAAGAAGAATCCAGTCACACCATCAGTGGCATATATTATTAAATTTTGAGAGGTTTTTTGGAAGTAGGATTTGAACCATTGATGTTGCTGTACTGGTTAATCTACTAAAGAAATTATTTGCCCATTGTGAATGATTATCAGGTCATTGATGCAAAAAGGCATAGTTTTTTCTGGTAATGAAATCAGTAAAATGATGCCGCTTTAGTCTGAGACCTGTCTATTCCAATGTGTGGCACTTTGAAGTATTCTTTCTGTTTTTTGAGGAGTTTGCAGTGAACGACTAATCAAGAGATTGTACAGTTCTATCGTTCCAAAGAAGACCATATATTTGGTTTGCCCTACAAATATTGACCGGCGGCACCAACGCATACTCCGCCCAGGAGGCAGCCTGTCCCCTAGTAGAATGTGCCTCGAGTCCCTTTGGAACCAGCTTGCCCTTTGCTTCATATGCGGCTCGTATCGCATGCTTCACCCAGCGAGCGATGGATGCCTTCGTAGCCGCTTTACCCATAGCCGAGCCCCCGACGAGGACAAACAACCGGTCAGACTTCCGAAAAGACTCCATTGCGGCCAGATAACTACGCAACACTTGCCCCAAATCCAGGCGCCGCAACGAGCGATCCACTGCACCACCGCCAGGCCTCGTAAAAGTGGGAAGCGATACCACCTGGTTCACGTGAAAACTGGAAATTACCTTAGGCAAGTAGGAGGGCACCGGTCTCAGCACCACATTTTCTGCCGAAAACTGCAGGTACGGTTCCCTGCACGAAAGAGCCTGCAAATCCGAAATTCTCCAGGCTGAACACAAGGCCACCAAAAAGGCCGTCTTCCAGGACAACTCCCGCAGCCATCCCACTGAACCTGACACGAAAGGAGGCTCCGTCAACACCTGTAAGACTAAATTGAGATCCCAAGGAGGCACCGCTCGCCGCACTGGAGGTCTAATGATCCGCGCAGCCCGGAAAAAACGTAGCACGTCCAGATGCGAGGAAAGTGGCCTACCTTGCACTCAGCCTCTGTAACAAACTAGCGCCTCTAGTTGAACTCTCAGCGTGCTAAGGGCCAACTCTTTCTACAGACCCCCCTGAAGAAATGCTAAAATATCGGGGAGTTCCGATCGTCAGCTTTCGCCCGGGAGGTCGCAACACCAGGCCTCAAAAATGCGCCATACTCTAATGTAAGCCAATGAAGTCAACCGCCTGCAGGACTTCAACAAAGTGGCTATCACTGCCGACGAGTAGCCCTTCCTGCTCAACCAGCTCCTTTCAAGAGCCAAGCCATAAGCGAGAACCGATCCACCTGCGGCATGCGCACAGGCCCTTGTCTTAAGAGATTGAACCGACCGGGCAACCTCCAGGGAGGAGCTACTAGCAGTCGGACCAGATCGGCATACCAAGGGCGGCGCGGCCAGTCCGGCGCCACCAAAATTACCAGCCCCTCGTGGTTCGCAATTCTTCGGATGGTCCGGCCTAAGAGAGGCCACGGAGGAAACACGTACAGAAGGAGACCCAACGGCCAAGGCTGCACCAGGCCGTCTAGCCCCTCTGACATAGGCTCCATGTGCCTGCTGAAAAAGCACGGCGCTTTGGCATTGGCTTGGGTCGCCATGAGATCCATTACCGGCTGACCCCAGCGGAGAGCAATCTCCTGAAACACCGCCCAGTCCAATTCCCATTCTCCCGGGTCTAGGCGATGACGACTGAGATAATCGGCTTGTATATTGTCCTTCCCTGCGACATGCGCTGCAGAAATGGCCAAAAGATGAATCTTCGCCCATTGAAACAGTTGCTGACTCTCCTCCAGCAGCACTACACTGCCAGTACCTCCCTGCCTGTTGATGTACGACACTGTCACTTGATTGTCGGAGAAGACACGAACTGCCTGTCCTCTGACCAAGTCGAGAAAGCTGACGAGTGCCAAGCGAACCGCCCGTAACTCCAGGCGATTTATCGACCAACCTCTCTCTTCCTCCGACCAGGTGCCCTGCGCTAGCTGCGACAAACAATGCGCCCCCCAACCGGAGAGACTTGCGTCCGTCATGAGCAATATCCACTGCGGCAGCTGCAGCGGCACCCCTGCTTGAAGGTGAGCCGGAACTAACCACCACTGAAGACTGACGCGGACGTCTTCCGGGCACACCAACCGTTGCGACAGTGGATGACTTTGTGGAGACCAACGAGATAACAACGCCTGCTGAAGAGGCCGCATATGCGCCCTGGCCCAGGAAACTAGCTCTATGGCCACCGCCATCGACCCCAACACCTGGAGATAACGCCATGCCGACGGAGACTTGGCTCGCAGAAACGCTGATACCTGCCTCAAAAGTTTGTTCACTCTTTCTGCCGGCAGAAAAACTGAGCCCGCCTCCGTGTCGAAGAGGGCTCCCAGATACGTCAACTGCATGGTCGGCTCCAAATGACTCTTCGCTCAGTTGATAACCCAGCCCAACCGCTCGAGGAACTCTACCACTCGAGTGGTGGCCACGACAGACTCCGCCCGTGACGGAGCCCGAATGAGCCAGTCGTCCAGATAAGGATGGACCTGAAGTCCTTCCGCCGCTACCACCACCATAACTTTGGTAAAGGTGCGCGGCGCGGTCGCCAGCCCAAACAGCAAGGCTCGGAACTGAAAATGGCCCATGGGGACTGCAAACCGCAGGAACTTTTGATGTTCGGGCCTGATCGGAATGTGGAAGTACGCTTCCGTTAAATCTATGGAGGTCAGCACTTCTCCTGGCTTTACCGATCGGATAACGGACCACAAGGTTTCCATTCGGAAATGAGGCACTCGTAAACACCGATTGACGTGCTTGAGATCCAACACCGGCCGAAAAGACCCGTCCTTTTTGGGGACGACAAAATTAATCGAGTATCAACCTAAGCCGTACTGATCTATAGGTATGGGCATGACCGCCTGAAGCTGCAGCAGATGTAGCAGCGTCTGGTGGACCGCCTCCTTCTTTGCCGGAGGACCGTATGGAGAACGGACAAAAGCGTCCGGCAAAGACTGCGCGAACTCTAGCGCATAGCCGGCCCTGATAATCTCTAGGACCCACTGGTCCGTAGTCACCGTGGCCCAGGCGGAGAGGAAACGCTGCAAGCGCCCCCCCCCCCCCAACAGGAATCTCCACCTGGACCGGCCTCACTTCATTGCGGCTTCTTGGCTGAGCTCTGCTGGGCATTAAAGTACCCCTTGTTGAAGCCTCTGGCGCCCCAAAAGGACTGCCCTCTCACCACAAAATGACCCCGCTAATACGGGGAGAAGCGAGAGCCACAAAACCGATGAAAGTCCTTACCATGACCCCTCTGAGAGGAACTTACTTTCGCCGCTCTCGGACAGTCCTCTGGAAGGCGACCCCCTTTAAAGTCTCCCAAATCCTTAACTATCTTCTCTAACGCTTCCCCAAACAATAACTTGCCCTTGTATGGAAGCTTTCTGAGCCGCGCCTTAGAAGACGCATCAGCCGCCCAATTCCTTAGTCAGAGAAAACGCCAAGCCGCAATCAGCGAAGCCATAGACTTCACAGCAATACGCACCAAATCATAAAAGGCATCCGCTAAATAGGCCGCCGCGGACTCGAGCTTCGTGCCGTCCGCCGCGCCTCCTCCCCCTTCTCTGGGGACTGCTCCCCCTGCAGCCAGCGGATAGACGCACGAGACATGTAGGCCCCACAGACTGACGCCTGTAGGGCTAGTGAGCTGGAATCAAAAGCTTGTTTCAAAAGCACTTCCAACCGCTGATCTTGCAGATCCTTAAGCGCTGTCCCTCCTTCAAGCGGGATGGTGGTCTTCTTAGTGACCGCTGACACTAACGCATCCACTTTAGGCATCCGGAGTAAGTCTCTTTCGTCCTTAGGGACTGGATAGAGCCGAGCCATCGCACGACCCCCTCGCCACGAGGCTTCTGGGCATTCCCATTCGGACTCAATCATTTGTTTAATAACCCTATGAATAGGGAAACACTTCTGCTCAGATCGAAACCCCTGTAATAAGGGATCCTCAAGAGGCTCCTGCTGCACCGCCGGCAGCACCATATTTAAAGCAGCGAGGGACTGAGAAATCAAGGCCCCCAGCTCTTCTTTACGAAAGACGCGAAAGACATTGGGATCCTCGCCCGGTCCCAATTCCCCTTCCTCTAACTCGCCCGGCCAGGTGTCCCCAGCTGTCTCGGAGAGATGCTCTCCTTCCTCAGGCACAGGAGAAAACCCACTATGTGCCCCTAACTGCAAAACTGCATCTAGCACCATCTCCTTCGAAGAAGTGCCCTCCCCTGGGTCTGCCAGCCCCGTTTCCAGCGGCTGAACTCCCACCAAACTGTCTGAGGGAGCACCGTGAGATAAATGAGATTTTTTTAGGAGATAAGCGTTATGCATTGAAACTATAAACTCCGGGGAGAAAAAAGAGCCTAATAACTCTGGAAATGCAGGCCCAGGCATCTGCTGTTGCTCCTCTGCCGACGGAGGCTTGTGTGATTTAGAGCGTTTCTTTTGCGCCTTGCCTGGCAGCGCGGGAGAGACGGCTGGCTTCTTCAAAATGGCTGCCGTTCCCGCCTTTTCTAAGGAGCTGGGAGACAGCGCCATTACCTCTCCTGATTTCTTTCCCTCCATGAGAGCCCGAACGGAGAAGACAGAGACCCAAATTTCAAGCGCCCCTGCGCAGAAAACTAGAAGAAAGCCGCGGAAACGATACACGCGGGCTGCCCCTCTGTAAAATACTGACCGCCGAAGAAGAAGACAACTGCCGCCATCACACGCGGTGGGGAAAGAAACCGCGCTCCCTGCACTTCCCGCTTACCTGCGGACTCCGACAGCAGCGAAAAGATCCTGCCTCCGCTTTACCGCTGCTAGCGGGAAACCGGCGAGGCTGTGCCACGGGCAGGAAGGAGAAGGACACTGGGGCTCCCAGGCCTGAATCCTTAGCTCGAAGCTGTTGTGAGGCAGGCTCTGCCTCTAGCAGCCAGAAATCAAGCGGCTGGAGAAACGGAGCGTTAGAGCCCTCCTTCCGCTTCTGCTCGCTGCTTTAAAGTGAGTTTCCTTAATTAAATATCTTTAAAGTAATATTCTTTAAGTTGGTTCTGTTCACTCCCATTAATCTGGTGGGGAACTGCCCTGCTAGGACAGACCAACCAGGGGCACCATAGGTAAAGACTTATTCCTTTATCTATGCATAGGATAACCTTAGCCTTTTTCTTATTTTCTTTTTTTTTTTTTTAAAGAAAAGTTCCAATGTCTTTCCTTTTGAAATCTACCACTAACTAAGGCCTTCCTAAGCGTCTTTCTGGGGAGCTGGAATTCGACGTCCTGTTCAGATGCTGAGGACTGAAAGACTGATTCTCTGTCACCAGGGGGAGCTGGGTAACCTGTCAGGAAAACTCAGTATTTCAGTCCTCAGCTGCTGGAGCGGATTGATCACCCAAAGGTCATGGAGTGGCCCGGAGAGACGAATAGGAATATGTTTGTTTATTTATTTATTTGTACATATCTCTATACCGCCTCTTCCAGAGATCAGAGGCGGTTTACATATAACCGAACAATAATAATAAGGAACGTTATTATTATTTTACAATGAACAATTTAGGTAGTTTAACTAAAGGCAACATATAATGAAACAGGTGGCAAAAATGTGCTGATATAATAACAGCAAAATTACATTTAACTATCATCAAAAAACTATTTACATGTGTATGGCATTGAGATACCTGAGGAGTGTGACATATTATAAGCTATTGGCATTTTAACTTGCAGCAAGAACTACTTACATGAGTATAATATTGAATATCCATGAGTGAGGAATTGAATAGTAACTGAGTTAATAGAAGAGGTGTGAGTGTATGCTATGTCTAGGTAGGATCGGGATAAGGTTGCTGGCTTGAACTGCTTTGTTAAATAAAGTAAAAGAATAACTAGAGGGGATGAGGCTACAGAAACCCACGTGTGCTGCCTGAGCACAATAGATAGGTCAATAACACTGTATTAGATAGGCAATAAGATACTGGGGGTAGGGGGTCTGTTGATTTGACAAAGGTATAAATGTCACAGAGATATGTCAAACATTTTGTGCCTACAAGCTAGCCACCCCTCTTGCAAGATCGATAATAAACTCTTTTCATTGCTTCATGTCCATGTCTTATTCTAAAATAATCTAGGTGGTGCTGAGGTAGCTGTAGGTAGCCCTTCCCCCAAGCCATGCTGCAAGCCATGAGGCTCTGATCAGCCTGACCCTTCCCCCGCAAGCCATGAGGTAATCAGCCTGCTATTTCTTTAGACACCCTTCCCCCACTCCAGGTCTGAGCACAGTATCCCCTAGCCCAGAAACCAAAAGACCAGAGCACACCGGTTTGGACAGGTCACCCAGGTACCTTCCCCAGGGGCTGCTGATTGGTGGACAAGAAATACCTGTGGCAAATGGGATTACAGAATGAGTTTGAAATTATACTGTATTTAAGGCATTGAAGGACGTCCCTCGGGGTTCAGACCCTTGTGGAGGTTGCTGGTATCTCTGTCTGATCCTGTGTGCACATTAAAGATCCTGATTGCATTCCAGCCTGTCTGTGAGTCTTCCTTCTGTGGGTGAGTGATAGAATAAGAGCTTGTCTTTTTGTTTCCTGCCACAGTGCTATTTCCCACATACTGTAATATTTTCTTTCAAGGCATACCAAATTCAACCATCCACCCTCTCCAACTTTCACTCAACACTGCTGCATGAATCCTACCCAACGTAAATAAAGCCACAGAACACATTACACCTCTTCTCAAACAACTGCATTGGCTTCCAATAAAGAAACACATTAAATTTAAATCCATCTTCACAACCTTCAAAGTCCTCAACAGCACCACACCTCCAAAGGGGTGAGGGAGACCCACAAGGAGGAGGTCGCAATAGTCGGGAGGTTGCAATTGATGGGAGGTAACTAAAGAGTGGATAAATGTCTTAGTAGTGTGTGTGTAGAAAGGAAGGGATGTAAAGGTCTGAATGTCCACCTGTATGCATGTGTATCTGGGTCTTATTTTCTGCAAATTGACACAAAAGAAATTGTGCAAAAAGAGCAAGAAATGAAAAGAGAATTCAAAGACATTGCAGGAAACAGAAACTTCCTTTCCTGGACTGAGCAGTGCCAGCCTCATTTCCCCTTCTGCTTGCCCCATGTAGCGTGTGTGTCTCTGAGGCTGGATCCTGGCACTGCCTCCCCTGCTGCCTGCTTCCTGCCAGTCTCCTACCTGCTGAGCAGATAACCCTGTGGCCATTCTCCTGCCCTTCTCTGGAAGACGCCTTGATTCCCTCTTTGCAAAGCTGGTGGTGTGAATTTTGCTGGTGCTAGTACAAAGCAAGCGTCTTTCCTGGTGGCTTCAGTGGGAGGAAGGAAGTGAGAACAGAGACAGAGGGAGAGAGGCTGGAGACAAAGTGCCCTCCCCCAGCCCTGGGAAACCTGTGAAAGGGGCTGTACTAATGCTGGGTCATCTCACAGATCCACTTCCTGAATTATTCAGGCAGATAAAAGCAGGGAAGGAGAGAGGAGTTACTAACAACAGAATGCCCTGCAGGATTTAACATGTCTGATCTATAGAAACAAAGATATTATATACACAGAACAAGTTCCAGCCAAAGAGCCCTGCAAATAAACTACAGTTTCTCTATGGGAGTGTCACAGTACCCTCTGGGAGCTGTAGTCCTTCCTAGGTGGGATTACTGTGCAGGAGTGTCATACTGCAGGAGTTGTAGTCCTTCCTAGACTGTATTGCTGTGTGTGAGTGTCACAATGCACTCTGGGAGCTGTAGTCCTTCCTAGAAGGGATTACTATCTTCTCCTAGGACACGCAGGATGCCACACTTGGTGATGTTATCTGACGGTGCTGAGACGGAAGTACTCTCCATAGCTCAACTGGCCCTGCCCCGCAGCCCGCCCCCTAGCTAGCCAGTTTCAGTTCTTCCACCTTGCCAGCAAGACGGATCTTTCTACTCTCCTACTGAAATGAAACCAACACATCTTGAACTTATTCTGTAGAGAAAGAGGAGCAATTTCCCCCTTTTTACTTACGTGCTTGAAATGTCTCTAATATGTTTTGCTCTCTCGTGCTTCCTTTCAGATCTGATATCGCTTGGATAGCTGCCTGGAACCCCGGGGCCTGCCGGCCATGTGCGCTCGAAGCCCGCGGTTGCTGTTGCTTGTGGAACGCCTGAACTGAGCACCTGAACTCTGCTCCGGTGCGTCATACCCTTGCTCAGAACCATTCATAGTATCGGGGCATTCTTCTGTAATTAGCTAATTCTTGTTCCAGCTGCCTGGGGCCTAGGGTTACCAACTGGCTCCAGATGCGCCCGACAGGCTTGATCCAGTCCTGGGTTTACCCCATTGCATGCAGGGACATGTAGTTCTGATTTCTCCATTGCACTCCATAAGAAAACCAAGACTACATGTCCGTGCATGCAATGGGGTAGACCCAGGACTGGATCAAGCTTGTCGGGCTCATCTGGAGCCAGTTGGCAACCCTACTGGGGCCCCACTTGTGTGATGTTATTCTACTCATGTCTGTACCCCTCTCCGTTGATTTTTCTTGGGCCCATGACCTTTTCTTGGGCCCATGTCTGCAATTATCAGTCTGGGCCTTGTCAGATTTATATTGTTTTATCTGACCTCTGCCCCTTCACTCAGTTCTTTACCTGGTTTTCTTGTTTGGTTCTCTCCCACCCCTCAGTTCCCAAGAAATATATCTCTTCAACTCCCCGTGTTCTGACAACTATACTGGGGGCCATATGTTGTTCTTCATGCTAAGCTGGCAGGTTTATATCTCATGATTGCCTTTTACCCTCTCTCAGTCCACCATTTACTGATAACTGTGTTTTCACTTCTTTTCCATATGATGTCACATACCTCTCAAAGCTGCACCTACGCACCTCAGTACAAATACCAGCATTCAGACATTTCAATGATTTTTCTTGTATCATTGTGTTAGCTCTTTCCCCTCTGGCTCTCACACTCCCCCCTCCCCCCTTCACGAATAGAATGTGGGAGCACATTCGCCCTCCTGATTCGGAAAGGCTCATGGGAGACACTGGGTCCAACACTGTCATAAATGGGCAAAGCCTGATTGCGCTGTGGCTCATGAGGATAGGAACATGGATCATGGTGGACTTACGCTGGGAGCATGAGAGGTAGGCACCAAGTACAGCATCGCATGAGGGGAACAATACAATATTATAACAATGAGAAAAGTTCCTGATGCCTTGGCCTAAACCAGAAAACAAGCTAAAGACCCAAGCAAACCAGTCACCTTCCTTTCTCATTTCATCAGCAAGCGCCTATAAGTGTTTAATGACTTGTTTAATATTATCATATGATGTTCAGTGGGAATCACCTATTCAAAAGCAGCCTCAAAGAGGTAAGCCTTACACATGGCTTAGAAAAAGAGCAGAAATAGAGCCTGATGCACTAGCTCAGATAGTGTGTTTCAAGCATAAAAAGCAGCAAAAAGCAAAAGATCAATGTATGGAGTTGGCAATGGAAGAAAAAGGGAGAAAAACAAGAAACAGAGAGGCCGAACACCAAGGATAAGAATTATACACAACAGCAGTGAGACCCTGATATTCCTGGATACATGATAGCATTAAAGCATAATACATCAGCCACCCACCACTCTTCAGAGAGAGCAGAAGGGGAGAACACACAATACTGTTTGTACTATTCTACATACTCTTAGTTTCATACCACCATCAATTAAATTAGATTACAACACGCCTGAACCATTCCAAAAAGTCACACAAAAGTCCACATTATGCTGTTTCGGTGGAAGGAGCCAGATGCACTGCTGAGATTCTTATTTATTTATTTTTTATTTATTTATTTAACATTTCTTCTATACCGCGCTATTTTAGATCAGTGCGGTTTACATTTAACATCAACTATACAACGCAGGCACTCTGAGTTGTAATTACAATGAACGGGGAGATCAACTTGGAAATAACTGGGGAAACTATCTACATTGTATTTACACTGGTGCCTACTTTCAGGCAGGGTCTATCTACATCTTATTTACATTGGGTGTCTTCTGCCTGGACCGTCAAGGGGTTAACACGTGTCTCTCTGCAAGGGCTGACAAGGAACAGCTCAGTTCAGCGAGACCAGTTGCAGTTCTGTAGGTACACGTATTCGCTTAGAGAGCTGTCCAGTAGGGGTCGCTGTTGTCCGCAGGAACAGCTAACATCACTGAAGTGCCAGTTCAATTTTTTTGTGCTGCATCAGATCTTACATAACTTCTTACTCAGAATGTCGTTCACCCGCTCCACTAATCCATTTGCCTGAAGTCTACAAGCACAAACAAAAGAATGTTGTACCCCCCCAACCCCGTAGTAAAAGTATTTTTAAGCTGTTTCTTTAAAGAATAAAGCAGTGCAGCTCTAAAATAGTTATCTGCATCATACTTAGCTGTCATTATGCCGGGACTTCATTAGCATAATCCCCCAGGGAAATCCCTCTTCACCCACTTTACATCCTCGTAACTGAACATATTACAACTGTTTTTAACCATCAAAATAAATTTGTGCAAAGGTCAAAAGTGGTATACTAACATTTATACTTATTCCCCACATTTCAGTGACACTTTTAAAATCACAACTGCACAATTCTTTCTCCAGGGAAAACGGGATCAAAGTACAGCTAAACTATAGTTCCAAAAATTATAAAAAGTACATTTTTCAAGTCCCTACACCTCCTGCACTTGAATCCAACCATCAAAGTGCAAAATCATCAACTTTTAATTTTGATGGAATTACCCCCTCCCCTACAAAAAAAATGGGTCAAATTTAAACCAAACTAAATAACTTTCGTCAATAAAATTACATATTTTGGTTCTCCAACTTCCCCTCAACACTTTCAATGCTTGAAACTTTGACATTTTAACTATTAAAATCAGCAGGGGTTTCCCCCTCCCACACCCCCCCCCCCCCCACACACACACACTTTAAACATGCAGTGTCTCTTTAAGGCTGGCTTCCTACAAAAGCCTGCAGAGCTCCCAGGAAGATTCAAAAATCAGGACAGTCAGCTCAAAACAGTCCCCTAACTAAATCAGAAACAACTCTGACACCATACCTGCACTCCAATTTCTCCTACAAGTATACCTTTCAGAAGCCTAAACCCCTCCCTCGAAGCCTCAGGGCAGAGAGAAAAAACTCAGCTTGAGCTCCAATTTCATTTACAAAGCAAATCCATGTGGCTGTTTCTGCCGGTTCCCTGCAGCATTTTTTTTAAAAACTATTCTTACTAGTTTTAAAAGCCTGCACCATACCTCTTTCACCCATGGAACCCTAGGTATTTATCTAAAATGTTTTTCTCTGGTTATCCCTATCTGACATTAATAACAATATAACAAAACACACACCAAATGAAAGTAAAAGAACATTTGAAGCTTACCTTATCCTGTAGAGCAGCGGTTCTCAACCTGTGGGTCGCGACCCCTACGGGGGTCACCTCAGCATTTACCAGGAGTTGCCTGACAAATCCCGGGATCAGAGGTGGCTCTATAATTAGGTGGAGTGAGGCGGTGGCCTCAGGTGGCAAACTTTTGGGACCGCCTCACTCCGCCTTAAAAAAAAATAAAACCCGATCAGAAGAGCCGCTGCCAGAAGAAAGTGCCCCGCGGCCACTCTGGAAGAGCCTCGTCTCTCCCTCAGTGCCGTTGGATTTGCAGAGCCGCGAAGGGAGAGTTTCCCTGTCTTGCAGCTCTGCTAAGTCCACCGGCGCTGATGGGAAACAGGAAATGTCATTTCCCATCAGGCAAAACAGAGCCGCGAGAAAGGGAAACTCTCCCTTCTCGGCTCTGTAAAGCCGGTGGCGCTGAGGGAGAGAGGAGGGTTCTTCTGGGGCGGCCGCGGGGCACTTCCTGCAGCAGCAGCGGCTTTGGCTTCAGCAGCAAGTGAGAGAATGTATGACAGGCTGGAAGGGAGCTGACATGCGATTGGCACTGGAAGGGGGATGGACAGAGGGTAGGACAACTGAAAGGGAGCTGACGGGGGGGGGGGGTGGCACTGAGAGTGGACGTAAGCTGATATCTGGGATGGTATTTGGACTAGAAGGGGCTGGACAGTGGGGAAGGAGGGGGACTGGAAGGGAATGGACACCAGTGGCAGTCATGGGAATACAAGGCAGTTGACACTGGAAGGCACTGGGAGAGGAGGACTGGAAAGGGGCTGATACTGGGGAGGGTAACTGGAACTGGAAATGGGCTGATGGAAGGAAGTGAAGAAAACAAAAGAAGATATAAGAAATGGCAGATGGATCATAGGCCACAGAAAGAGAGCTAAGAGAAGGACAGGAAAGCAGAAGCCTCAGATTGGGACCAGCATGATCAGAGAATAAAATGGTCAGACAAGGTAGAAAAGATAATTTTATTTCATTTTAGTGATTGGACTTTGTGCTATTTTTATATTTTATACAGTTTAAATAAGTACATTTTATAAATAAAAACACATTGCAAAGGCCTTTATTATATTAATAATTCAACAAATGATTACAGCGACAATGCGTTAACAGTAAAGGAAGAGAGACACATTTGATTTTATTATTTGGGGTCATCACAAGTTGACCAGTGGTAAAAGGGGTCGCGGTACAAAAAAGGTTGAGAATCCGTCGAACACCCACAACGTTGTCCACTTCACTTTCATGACTGCTACTAGGGGTCGCTCTCCAGCCTACCTTAAAGCACAAACTAAGCAGGAAAGGGCTCCTCTCATACCCGTACAATGATGTCCTTCGTACCTGCACTCAGCACTAAGGAGGCAGGTTTCACGGTCAGGGAACCAATGTATGGAACCAAGGGTCAGCAGGACTGTTGGCCAGACAGTTCCAAAGCTGACACCTTCCTCCGTCCAGAAGGGAAACCACTCAGGGAAGAAATATCACTTCCCAATAAAAGAAACATCACAGAGAGGACCTACACTTGCCAACAAAATCTCACCTTATGCAGAACAAAATCACTCCTTATACAGGACAACATGCATGGTAATAACTATCTCCCAGATTTTTCTTCCCAAAAGGATCTTTTTATTATATTCAGGCATGCTTCTCTAATTAGCTCATTCTTGTTCCAGCTGTCTGGGGATCCACTTGTGTGATATTATTCTACTCATGTCTGTACCCCTCTTTGTTGACCTTTCTTGGGCCCATGTCTGCAATTATCAGTCTGGGCCTTGTCAGATTTATATTGTTTTATCTGACCTCTGTCCCCTCAATCAGTTCTTTACCTGGTTTTCTTGCTTGATTCTCTCCCACCCCTCAGTTCCCAGGAAATATTTTTCTTCAACTCCCTGTGTTCTGACAGCTATACTGGGGGGGGCCATATGCTCTTCTTCATGCTAAGCTGGCATGTTTATCTCTCATGATTGCTTCTCTACCCTCTCTCTGTCCACCACTTACTGATAAGTGTGTTGTCACATCTTTTCCATATGATGTCACATACCTCTCAAAGCTGCACGTACGCAGCTCAGTACAAATGCCAGCATTCAGTCATTTTGCTGATTTTTCTTTGTGTTACTGTGTTACCTCTTTCTCCTCTGGCTCTCACAGACGATATTGTATCCCCCTCCAAAAGCCCTGAATTCGAAGGCAGAGTCACCACACTTGCACCAAGGTGCCTCTCCCGCCGCATTTCCGCCAGCATAAGTCTGACGGCCCCTGGGAAAGCTCGGGCCACTCATACTGGCATCATGTACCACCCACAAACTAGTTTATAATTAGTTTCCTGGGCATTGATTGCAAATGAGCCTGCTCTCAATCTGCTCCCATTGCTGTTCAGTATGTGAGAGATGCAATTCTTGCGACCACTGAGCAATATGCCTGCTCTCCCCAAAGTGCTGTCTCTGTAATTCTGCATGCAAGGCCGCAATAAGGCCTTTAGTGCTAGTGCGTTCCTGACATAGGCATCAACATCAGTCAAATCTCAGGCAACTTACTGTTTGACATCCCAACTCCACACCCAGTGTGCCACCTGCACGTAGTGATAAACATGGTGTTCTGGTCTATCAAATTCCTCCTGCAATTCATCAAAAGAGCAAAGAACACCATCCACAAATAATTGGCCCACATGCGTGAGTCCCTTATGCCTCCATTGTCGAAAAGCCAGAACACTCACACCTGGAGGGAAGGCATTATTATGAACTATGGGTGCTAATGGGGACAATATCACACCCTGTGCCCAAAAATAGTGATCCCAGCAGTGGAGTATATGGGTTATATATGGATTATCAGTACGCATATCCCCCTCCCCCCACAAGTTAGTGCAAAGCCACAATCGGTCACTCAACCCAGGCCCTCCTGCCAGGTCCATCTCCATTTTCACCCAGTACTTGGAGCTAGCAGGATTCATCCACTCCACCCCTGAACAACATTGCGCCGCCGCATAGTACCAATGAAGATTAGGGACCCCCATTCCCCCCTCCCAGGATGAGCATATCCAGCGAGTGATTCGAGGTCATTTAAATTTCCATATGAATTTCATTATCAATGCTTGCCAGGACTCCAAGACCTCTCGAGGTAGAGGTATGGGGAGAACCTGAAAAAGATATAGGAATCATGGAACTACCACCATTTTTGTTACAGCAATGCATCCAAACCATGACAAAATCAAGCCCATTCTGGCCTCCAAATCCCTTTTAATCTGCTGAAGCAAGGGTCCAAAGTTCTCCCGATACAGTGCAGCCCTATCTACCATGAGATATACATCCAGATAGCGAAGGGCTTTATACAATCATCAAAAAAGGAGTGCTTTCAGTTGTGTGCACACCGCTTCCTCGACACCCACATTTGAGATTTCCGATTTAGCGTAATTAATCTTAAACCCTGAAACCTGTGAAAAAGCCACAAAGATTTGCACTGCACAAGGAAGGGAGGTTCCAGGATTAGTTAGGGACAGTTTAATATTGTCCGCAAAAAGTACTCACGAGAGCCCACCCTTATTCCAGCTATGTCAAGGTGTACGTGGAAGCATTGCACCAATGGTTCCATTACTAACGCAAACAAGAGTGGGGATAATGGGCACCCCTGTCGAGAACCCCTTTCCAATTCAGAACTCTTCAATTGACCCCCATTAACTCGGAGGCTGGCTTGGGACCCCTGGTAAAGACTATACACCCACCTCAAAAAATGGGGCCCAAACCTCATTTTAGCCAAAACACGCCACAAGAAGCCCTAACTGACCCTATCAAACTCCTTCTCAGTTTCGACACCCACAAGAGTGCTGGGTGGCAATCATGTTGCGCAGCATGTATCACTTGCAGCATGTATCATTTTCAGGCTAGAAAGAGCGTAATTTAGATGAGCAGCCAGCACAGAGGCCAATATTTTAATGTCCATATTTAACAAGGAAATGGGGTGGTAGGAAGCTGCCTCTTGGGTTGGCTTACTCAGCTTAGATATTACCGCAATGACAGCTTCTAGCTGTGTGGAGGGCAGCGACGATCCTCACAACACCTCATTAAAGAGCACTGCCAAAGTGGGCGCCAAATGAGCACTATATTTTTTATAATACTCCAAGGGAAGCCTATCACCACCAGGGGCCCTCCCAGCAGTCAAACCATCCACCTCCTGCACTGTAATTTCTGCCTATAGCTGTTCCCTATCCAGGTCTGTCAGATGCGGCAAAGAGATCTCACGAAGATAGCCATCCACTTGGGCAGGGTTGAAGGGGTCCCCTTTATACAGGTGCACCAAGTATTCTTTGAACACTGTGCGTATCTCCAAAGACTCTATCCATAAGAACCTCGATGAGTCCTGAATCGCATGCACCGTTTGCTTCCGAAGCCTAAAGGCAAGGTAACGCCCAACCTTGTTTCACTGCTCGTAAAATGTTTGACACAATCTGTGTCACACATGTTATCTAAATCATTTTGCGCGTAGGCATCCAATTGAGCTTGTATCTCCCTCCACTGCTGCCAAACATGCTTATAGCCAGTCCACGCATGTTCTAACTGGAGGTGCCTGGCTTCCCCTTCCAACCATTGGGATTCCCTTGTTCAAGCCTTCCTAGCTCAAGCCGCCTCAGCTATGAGGCGTCCTTGAGCTGTGGCCTTAAAGGCATCTCAAACCACTGGAATTGCACCTTCTTTTGTGGCATTCAGATCAAAGAACTCTTGTATAAACAGTCCCTGGTCCCACACAGCAGGGGTCCAATGGAAAAATCTCCCGTCTAACCTCCACGTCCACCTCCTATCCCCACCAAGGTCACAAGAAAGGGCAACCCTGCAGGGAGCTTAGTCCAACAATGTTAGAATGCCATGTCGGCTTGAGCCGATTTCATCCAATCCAAAGTAGTCAAAACAAATACAACCTCATTACAAGTTCTGACCCAATCCCCCCAGACTCCAACCTCACTCGTTAAATTCTCACCTCCATCAAGAAAAACCATCGAAGACATTATTGCCACAATAAATACCACCACAGCACCAAACGACCCATGCCCAGCACACTGGATCAGAACCTTGCGTACTGAATTTAGCCCTTGCATAGCTAAGATCGCAAAACTCTCCTACCTATCTGGGGTTTTCCCTGCTGCCCTTAAACAGACATCAATTCGTCCACTGCTAAAGAACAATCAGATGGATCCAAAGAAGGAAGAATCTTACCGCCCAATTTCTAGCATTCCTTATCTAGCCAAAATACTTGAGAAGGAGACTCAGAGACAGATCCAGAACCACATAGACACATCAGCCCCGTTGGACCCATGCCAACACGGATTCAGAGAAGCTCATGGAGTTGAAACACTCATGACTTCGCTATTCAACAAGCTCATATGTGGGATTGACAACATACAGATGGCCCTTCGCGATGATTTTCCCTGATATATCGGCTGCATTTGACTCAGTTGACCATAAGATTCTTCTAGATAGACTCCATGAAAAAGGCATCCAAGGTCTCGCTTGGGACTGGTGCAAATCATACCTAGAAGATCGTTGGCAACAGGTCCGTATAGGCAACAATACATCTGAACCCTTCCGACAGAAGCAAGGAGTACCCCAAGGCTCTTCCTTATCTGCGCTGCTTTTTAATATATATATATGCAGCCAATCTGCCAAATCACCAGAGACTTCGGTATTTCCTGCCTATTATATGCAGATGACGTGCTAATTTTCACACCTATCAACATCTCAAATCCTGACTACTCACCACTAATCAACTGCTTCAATGCAATAACTGACTGGCTCCTCAATCAGAACATGAGAATAAATTTCAAGAAAACCGAAGTCCTCATAGCAACAAGAAACAAGCGATTTGCTCCCCCACCAACCCTCATAGTAAGAGACACAGAACTTCCAATCAAGGCCACCATAAGGTATCTCGGTGTGATGCTTGATCAACAACTTAATCTTAAGGAGCATATAAAAAACACCGTAAAGACAATTTACTACAAGATGAAAACACAGCGCCACCTGAGACCCATGCTGGAGATCAAAGATTTCCGTACAACTTTCCAAGCAATAGTCACTCCTCATTTCGACTATGCGAATATCGTTCTGCATGGTCTCCCCAAGAATACTCTAAACCCACTTCAACTAGCGATGAACGCAGATCTTGTCCGGAACTTCAAAGAGAGATCACATAACACCGATCCTAATTGATTTGCACTGGCTCCCGATAAGTTGCAGAATATTATATAAAACTCTCCTCATCACTTTCAAGGCCATTAATAAAACATCCCCTGCATCGATCTCAAATCTCCTCACCCATGCACCAAACAATAGATCCAGGAGAATAGTAGCCAAAAACACACTAGTTACTCCTAGTAATTCCACAAAATGGACGCACCTAACTACCAACAGAGCTTTTGTGTCTTTTGCTCCCAAATGCTGGAACAAACTCCCCCCCAGCATTAGATCCATCAAGGACATCATACAATTTAGAAAAGCCATTAAGCACTATCTATTCACTATGCACTTCAACCTACCTTACCTACCTCAACATTGCATTCCGCCTGACCACCTTAATTGCCTCTCACATAGCTATAACCCAGAACAGATGTAATTGAACTGCGGAAAGTGCTGCTTCTCTGTAAATATCAGGCCACTATGTTACCTGTTTAAATGTATATAGTTTTCCCCGGTTCATACCCAGTTTATATTCCCTGTTATCTGTAAACCTATGTCAGTTTTCTCCTGTCTAGGTAATATCTTATTTAATGTGAACCGCACTGATGATGAATAGTGCGGTATATAAAAACTGTTAAATAAATAAATAAAATAAAAATGTCCTGCCTCCACCCCCCAATCCATCAGGCACTGATCCAGCAAAAAATAGTCGATACGCATATGAACCTGGTGGACTGGCGAGTAGTAGGTATAACTTTTTTCCCCTCGGTGGATATTCTTCCAGACATCCCATAGACCCAAGACAGTCATAAACGTCTGAAGTGCTCGACATATTCCACTTCCCTCCTGGGTATTCTTCCCAGTGGACTCCAAGTTTGGTATCATATGAGCATTGCAATCCCCATCTAAAAGAACAGGCCCTTTCACAAACTCGGTTAACATAGTTTTCAGCCATGCAAAAAATTGCACCTGGCCTCCATTAGGCGCATATATATAAGCTAAAGTGAGAAGAAGCCCACCCAGGCGGACATTCATGAAGAGCCGGCACCCCATCTTATCTTCCTCACTTCCTCTACCCTTATCGGCAAAGCCTGATGGAACAGTTTGGCCACTTCACATTTCTTCCGGCCCCTCTCATCTGACGCTACCCACACTTCAGAATAGGGCTTATGCCTCAACCATCCCTGATTGGTGCAGCGAAGGTGTGTCTCTTGCAGGAACACAAACTCACCCTTCAAGGTCCCCAACACTTTAAATAGCAAAGAACATTTTTGAGGCGAGTTGACGCTTTTTACATTAAAGAGATGACTTTCAGCATAGTATACTGTCTGCTCTGTCTCTCTCCCCCTCTGGAATCTCATACCCCACACGCTCTATAAAGGCTTCAGACCCAGCCACAGGCAAAACCAGAGCCCTCAGTGACTGCCCCCTTCCCAGCTTCCCCTCACAGAAAATCTCCATCTTTCCTCTCCCCACCCTTCCTCTTTCAAACCCCTTCCCTGATATCTTCCTTCTCCCCCTTCACCTCCCCAAACTTCTCTATTTCCCTATTTCCCCTATATGACCCACCATCCCACCCCATCACCACCCACTCACCTTAGACAGATGACACCACAAACGCGTAATTCACCAGCTGTACTACCAAACGGCTCCGTTTAAAACAGCCTTCCCGTACCAAACAGACGCGCATGTCCACAGCTCACAAGACCCACCAGTTTTAAAAGAAGCTTTAGCCAATCAGCTACAAAAAGACCTAAAGAGGCAACCCACTCAATCCCCTATCAACACAATACTAAGAACGCCTCAAATACAGCTACCCCATTCAATCTGCGCGTTCAGGCCCTCAGGAGCCACCGTACCAACTCTAAAGATCCATCTCTGTTCACATACCAATAGAGTCTGCTCTCGAGTACGGCCATCACATCCCATCAACACCTGATCCAAACAAACACACCGCAGAGCCGAAAACAGATGACCCTTTTCACTACAATGGGAAACAATTGGCGCCTCCATGACCTTACAAAAAATCCTGCTTTTATGTTCCAACAAATGTTTCCTCAATATTCTACTCGTTTTGCCAATATACAACAATTCACAAGGGCATACGATTCCATACACCACACTATAAGAAGCACAAGAGGTACTTTTATTCAGCTTAAAAACCCAACCTCCATAGCTAAACTGCGTCAATGACATAGCAACATCACACACAGAACAATCCCCACAAGCCCTATGGCGACATTCCAAAACCGGTCTAACTAACGGATGCAACACCAATGGGCATAAACGATCTTTATATTTCCTTGCTGTGTTCATACACAACAAATAGACTTATCTTCTAATCCTGGAATAGTATTAATCACAGCCATATGTCTCCTAATGCTCCATTGAATAGAAACACTCAATGGGGAATACTTAGATATAAAATTTATCTGGTCACCATCATCCATATCCTCCTTCTCGCGCGATGTCAACAACAGCGCTCTATTACTAAAGCAAACTCTTTTATACGTTTTCTGTATGATCCTCGGTGGATACCCCCTAGCCCTGAACCCCTCAGCTAGCAATCTCGATTTTACCCTAAAATCATCATCAACAGAACAGTTCCTACGGTAACGCACAAACTGTGAAAATGGCAACCCCTCCACCAATTTCAGAGGGTGAGCACTCTTAAAATGCAGAAATGTATTTCTATCAGTTGGTTTTCTGTAAACAGACGTATTCCAACCATTAACCCCCTTTCGAACCAGCACATCCAAAAACACGATCTCACTAGCACTACATGTGCTTGTAAACCTAATATTATCATCACAATTATTAAGCCACATTAGGAACTCATAAAATGTATCCTTGGTGCTGTTCCACAATACAAACACATCATTTATGAACTGGCACCAAAGATTAATCTGAGCGGCGAAAGGGGATCCATAAACCCACTGTGCCTCAAACCAACCCATAAATAAATTGACAATTGAGGGGGCCACCGTCACCCCCATCGACGCCCCTGAGATCTGATGGAAAATCTTATTTTCAAAAACAAAATGATTATGAAAAATCACTAATTAAGCTAGCTGTAATAAAAAAGTAATCAGCTCCTCAGCCAAATCACCTCGACCACGGAGCCCTCTTTCCACAGCCTGAAGAGCAGCTACTTGTGGAATTGAGGTATATAGCGAAGTTACATCCAACGTCACTAATAACACAGTCGGGGACCCTGCCAACTCCGCAAGTTCACTCAAAATTTTTAAAAAATGAGTAGTGTCTCTCAAATAAGAGGGAATATCCAGCAATATTGGACGTAAGAAAGAATCTACAAATACTGACAGAGGTTCCAGCACAGTGCCTCTAGTCGAGACCCTCAGGGTATCACGCTCTGATGCACTTTCTACAAAGCACAAGCTTCAGTAATAAAGGCTCACCATGCTTTCTCCACTCCTTCCCCCCTATCCTGGATGATTCCAAGAGTGCATGGAGATGCTCAGAAGCTGAATAAAGGCAGGATCTGCAGTCCTTCAAGCCCTAACAGTAACAGTCCCAGAAATAAATACCTGCCAGAAACAGTTACAGTTCCTGAGAGTGCACTGTGAAACTCCCACACACTAATCCCTCCTATTGAAGGACTACAGCTCCCAGAGTGCACTGTGACACTCCCACACAGTAATCCCTCCTAGGAAAGACTACAGCTCTCAGAGTGCACTGCGACACTCGTACACAGTAATCACTTCTAGGAAGGATGACAGCTCCCAGACTGCACTGTGACATTTCCACACCGTAATCCCTCCTAAGAAGGACTACAGCTACCAGAGTACACTGTGACACTCACACACAGTAATCCTTCCTAGAAAGGACTACAGCTCCCAGAGTCTACTGTGACACTCTCACACAAAAATCCCTCATAGGAAGGGCTACAGCTCCCAGAGTGCACTGTGACAATCACACACAGTAATTTTTCCTAGGAAGGACTTCAGCACCCAGAGTGCACTTTGACATTGGAACACAGTAATCCCTCCTAGTAAGGACTATAGCTCTCAGAGTGCACTGTGACACTTCCAAACAGTAATACCCACTAGGAAGAACTACAGCTCCCAGAGTTTACTGTGACACTTCCAAACAGTAATCCCTCCTAGGAAGGACTACAGCTCCCAGAGTCCACTGTGACACTCCCACAAATTAATCTTTCCTAGGAAGGACTACAGCTCCCATAGTGCACTGTGACACATCTAAACAGTAATCCCTCCTAGAAAGGACTACAGCTCCCAGAGTGCACTGTGACACACTCACACAGTAATACCCCCTAGGAAGGACTACAGCTCCCAGGCTGCACTGTGACACACCTACACAGTAATCCCTCCTAGGAAAGACTACAGCTCCCAGAGTGAACTGTGACATATCTACACAGTAATCTCTCCTAGGAAGGACTACAACTCCCAGATTGCACTGATACGCTACCACACAGTAATCCTTCCTAGAAAGGACTACAGTTCCCAGAGTGCACTGTGATACACCCACATAGTAATCCCTTCCAGGAAGGACTATAGCTCGCAGAGTGCACTTTGAAACTTCCACATAGTAATCCCTTCTAGGAATGACTACATCTCCCAGAGTGCACTGTGATACTCGCACACAGTAATCCTTCCTTGGAATGACTACAGCTTCCAGATTACACTGTGAGGCTCAGACACATTAATCCCTTCTAGGAAGGACTATAGCTCCCAGAGTGAACTGTGACACTTCTACACAGTAATCCCTGCTAGGAAGGACTACAGCTCCCAGAGTGCACTGTGACTCTCCCACACAGTAATCCTTGCTAGAAAGGACAACAGCTCCCAGAGTGGATTGCGACTCTCCCACACAGTAATCCCTCTTAGGAACAACTACAGCTCCCAGAGTGCACTTTGACACATCCAAACAGTATCTCTAATAGGAAGCACTACAGCTCTCAGAGTGCACTGTGAGACTCCTACACAGAAATCCCTCCTACTGTAGGAAGAGCTACAGCTCCCAGAATGTATTGTGACTGTCCCACACAGTCATCCCTTCTAGGAAGGACTACAACTCCCAGAGTGCACTGTGACTCTCCAATACAGTAATCCCTCCTAGGAAGGACTACATCTTCCTCACAAAGTAATCCTTCCTAGAAAGGATTACATTTCCCAGAATTCACTGTGACACTTCCACACAGTTATCCTTCCTAGAAAGGACTACAGCTCCCAGAGTGCACTGTGACACTCACACACAGTAATACCCGCTAGGAAGAACTACAGCTCCCAGAGTGCACTGTGACACACCCACACAGTAATCCCTACTAGGAAACACTACAGCTCTCAGAGTGCACATTGAGACTCCTACACAGAAATCGCTCCTAGGAAGGGCTATAGTTCCCAGCATGCATTTTGACTCTCTCACACAATCATCCCTCTTAGGAAGGACTACACCTCCCAGTGTACACTGTGACACTCCCACACAATAATCCTTCCTAGAAAGGACTATAGTTCCCAGAGTGCACAGTGACACTTCCACACTTTAATCCCTCCTAAGAAGGACTACAGCTACCAGAGTGCACTGTGACACACATAGCAATCCTTCCTAGAAAGGACTACAGCTCCCAGAGTCTACTGTGACACTCTCACACAAAAATCCCTCATAGGAAGGGCTACAGCTCCCAGAGTGAACTGTGACATATCTACACAGTAATCTCTCCTAGGAAGGACTACAACTCCCAGATTGCACTGATACGCTACCACACAGTAATCCTTCCTAGGAAGGACTATAGCTCGCAGAGTGCACTTTGACACTTCCACATAGTAATCCCTTCTAGGAATGACTACATCTCCTAGAGTGCACTGTGATACTCGCACACAGTAATCCTTCCTTGGAATGACTACAGCTTCCAGATTACACTTTGAGACTCAGACACATTAAAGTGCAAAGTGCAAAGTGCGTTGAAGACATTATCGTCAAAATGAATACTACCACAGCACCTAACGACCCTTGCCCAGCACACTGGATAAGAGCGATGCGATCCGACTTTAGCCCTGTCATAGCAGAAATAATAAAGATGTCCTTCTCAACAGGCACCTTCCCATCGGCACTAAAGCAGACCTCCATAAGACCGCTACTAAAGAACAATCAACTAGATCCAACAAAAGAAGAATCATACCGCCCGATAGCTAGTATACCGCTACTATCCAAAATAATTGAGAAAGTAACCAACAATCAGATACAACAACACATAGACACCTCCTCCCCCCTTGACCCCAGTCAGCACGGATTCAGGGAAGCCCATGGAGTAGAGACACTGTTGACCACATTAACCAATACACTCATCAGTGGACTGGAGGACATCAAAAAGGGCTTTGCACTAATTTTCCTCGACATATCTGCAGCATTTGACTCTGTGGACCATGAAATACTACTAACCCGTCTATATGACAAGGGAATCCATGGGCTGGCATGGGATGGTGCAGATCATACCTGGAAGATCGCTTACAACATGTCAGGACTGTTACAGGTACCTCAGAACCTTTCCAGTTAAAACAAGGAGTACCACAGGGCTCATCCCTCTCTGCGCTACTATTTAACATTTACATGCAGCCTATATGCGATATCACTCGCTCCTTTGGGATATCCTTGCTGATCTATGCAGATTATGTGCTAATATTCACACCATTCAATGTCAAGCTCCCAGATTACACAACATTAGTAGATTGCTTTAACGCAATAGCAGACTGGCTCCTCACGCAGAATATGCGAACAAAATACAAAAAACCGAGGTACTGATCGTC
The DNA here is from genome assembly GCA_033557465.1 of Ichthyophis bannanicus. Taxonomy (NCBI): domain Eukaryota; kingdom Metazoa; phylum Chordata; class Amphibia; order Gymnophiona; family Ichthyophiidae; genus Ichthyophis; species Ichthyophis bannanicus. The sequence goes on from CM066031.1 coordinate 39,998,319, forward strand.
ACGAAGAACAGAGAATTCTCACCCCCGAGACCCTAAGAGTACGTGACGCAGAACTCCCAATCAAGCCCTACATAAAATACCTTGGAGTAATACTGGACCATAGACTGGACTTTAAAGAACGTATCAACCGTACCGTTAAAACAATTTACTTCAAGATAAGGACCCTACGTCATCTGAAAAATATGCTTGACCCAGACAGCTTCAGAACGATATTCCAAGCCATAGTCACACCCCACTTCGACTATACGAATACAATACTCCATGGTCTCCCAAAAAACTCCCTAAATACATTACAACTAGCCATGAATGACGCAGCCCGAGTACTATACAGTGCCTCAAAGAACGAACATATAACACCCATCCTAATGGAGCTTCACTGGCTCCCTATATACTGCAGAATAACATATAAAGCCCTTCTCATGACCTTTAAAGCGATAAATACTATCGTTCCTTCATCAATTTCAAAACTCCTCCATCATACTCCCAACATCAGATCTAGGAGATCAGCAGCGGCAAATACCCTAGCTACACCACCTGAGGCCACAAAATACAAACGTTCAACAACAGACAGGGCTTTCGCGTATTACTCACCCAGATGTTGGAACAACCTACCTCACAACATTAGAGCTATTACCGACCTCAAGCAATTCAGAAAAGCCATAAAGCACCATCTCTTCATTCTACATTTCCAAATAGGGTTGCCAACTGGCTCCAGATGCGCCCGACAGGCTTGATCCAGTCCTGGGTTTACCCCATTGCATGCAGGGACATGTAGTCTTGCTTTTCTTATGGAATGCAATGGAAAAATCAGAACTACATGTCCCTGCATGCAGTGGGGTAAACCTAGGACTGGATCAAGTGTGTCGGGCGCATCTGGAGCCAGTTGGCAACCCTATTTCCAAAGCACATCATCAACCCTCCAACACTTACAGTAAAAGTGTAAATGCCTTAAGATGATAATAAGAATTTCTATACTGTGTATATAGGTTCTTTTCAAGTTACAAATATGTACAAAGTTCCCCAAAGTTATAATCCCAGTTGTATTATCCTGTTATATGTAAACTCAACAGTCTGTTGATTGCAATGAGTATTCCTGTTATAATGTAAACCGCGCTGATGAAAAAGAGTGCGGTATAAAAGAACTATAAATAAAATAAATAAATAAAATAAATTAATCCCTTCTAGGAAGGACTATAGCTCCCTGAGTGAACTGTGACACTTCTACACAGTAATCCTTGCTAGGAAGGACTACAGCTCCCAGAGCACACTGTGACTCTCCCACACAGTAATCCCTTTTAGGAATGACTACAGCTCCCAGAGTGCACTTTGACACACCCAAACAGTATCTCTAATAGGAAGCACTACAACTCTCAGAGTGCACTGTGAGACTCCTACACAGAAATCCCTCCTTCTGTAGGAAGAGCTACAAATCCCAGAATGTATTGTGACTGTCCCACACAGTCATCCCTTCCAGGAAGGACTACAACTCCTAGAGTGCACTGTGACACTCCCACAGAGTAATCCTTCCTAGAAAGGACTACAGCTCCCAGAGTGCACTGTGACACTCACACACAGTAATACCCGCTAGGAAGAACTACAGCTCCCAGAGTGCACTGTGACACACCCACACAGTAATCCCTACTAGGAAGCACTACAGCTCTCAGAGTGCACATTGAGACTCCTACACAGAAATCGCTCCTAGGTAGGGCTATAGTTCCCAGCATGCATTTTGACTCTCTCACACAATCATCCCTCTTAGGAAGGACTACACCTCCCAGTGTGCACTGTGACACTCCCACACAATAATCTTTCCTAGAAAGGACTATAGTTCCCAGAGTACACTGTGACACTTCCACACCGTAATCCCTCCTAAGAAGGACTACAGCTACCAGAGTGCACTGTGACACACACAGTAATCCTTCCTAGAAAGGACTACAGCTCCCAGAGTCTACTGTGACACTCTCACACAAAAATCCCTCATAGGAAGGGCTACAGCTCCCAGAGTGCACTGTGACGATCCCACACAGTAATTTTTCCTAGGAAGGACTTCAGCACCCAGAGTGCACTTTGACACTGGAACACAGTAATCCCTCCTAGTAAGGACTATAGCTCTCAGAGTGCACTGTGACACTTCCAAACAGTAATCCCTCCTAGGATGGACTACAGCTCCCAGAGTTCACTGTGACACTTACACACAGTAATACCCGCTAGGAAGGGCTACAGCTCCCAGAGTGCACTATGACACACCCACACAGTAATCCCTACTAGAAAGCACTACAGCTCTCAGAGTGCACATTGAGACTCCTACACAGAAATCGCTCCTAGGAAGGGCTACCGTTCCCAGCATGCATTTTGACTCTCTCACCCAATCATCCCTCCTAGGAAGGACTACACCTCCCTCTGTGCACTGTGACACTCCCACACAATAATCCTTCCTAGAAAGGACTACAGCTCCCAGAGTCTAGTGTGACACTGTCACACAAAAATCCCTCATAGGAAGGTCTACAGCTCCCAGAGTGCACTGTGACAATCCCACACAGTAATTTTTCCTAGGAAGGACTTCAGCACCCAGAGTGCACTTTGACACTGGAACACAGTAATCCCTCCTAGTAAGGACTATAGCTCTCAGAGTGCACTGTGACACTTCCAAACAGTAATCCCTCCTAGGATGGACTACAGCTCCCAGAATTCACTGTGACACTCACACACAGTAATACCCGCTAGGAAGGGCTACAGCTCCCAGAGTGCACTATGACACACCCACACAGTAATCCCTACTAGGAAGCACTACAGCTCTCAGAGTGCACATTGAGACTCCTACACAGAAATCGCTCCTAGGAAGGGCTACCGTTCCCAGCATGCATTTTGACTCTCTCACACAATCATCCCTCCTAGGAAGGACTACACCTCCCTCTGTGCACTGTGACACTCCCACACAATAATCCTTCCTAGAAAGGACTACAGCTCCCAGAGTCTAGTGTGACACTGTCACACAAAAATCCCTCATAGGAAGGTCTACAGCTCCCAGAGTGCACTGTGACAATCCCACACAGTAATTTTTCCTAGGAAGGACTTCAGCACCCAGAGTGCACTGTGACAAACTCATAGAGAAACTGTAGTTTATTTATAGAGCTCCATGGCTGGAGCTTGTTATGTGCATTTAATATCTTTGTTTCTATAGTTAATAGGGTTGCCAACTGGCTCCAGATGCGCCCGACAGGGTAAATCCAGTCCTGGGTTTACCCCATTGCATGCAGGGATATGTAGTTCTGATTTCTCCATTGCACTCCATAAGAAATGGAAAACTACAAGTCACTGCATGCAATGGGGTAAACCCAGGACTGGATCAAGTCTGTCGGGCGCATCTGTAGCCAGTTGGCAACCCTAATAGTTAAGTCATGTGAAATTCCACAGGGCATTATGACAGAAATGTTGAAAATGGTGTTTTTACAAATGTAGCAGAGAGGAGAACTAAAAGTTTATAGAATGCAATGCTAAGCGAGGCTGCTTGTCACATTACACTCGCTCCAACCAACTTCCTTATTGCATGAGGGTTGTAGACTCTGCTAATCTAACCTTATTCTGCGCCTGGTAAAAAAAACATTTTCTTTTGGCCTTGCTAATCTTCAATTTCCCCCATCCCCCACTCCCCTCCTTAGCTTCTAGGCTATAGCACATAGAGATAAAGAGGAGAACTAGAAACTCAAGGACAGAAGGCACATTGTGTGAGTCTTTCTGATAAAAATTGCTGGTTTTGCAAAAAACAAAACAAAACAGTGATGTGAAAAATGGGAAAGAAAACTCCAAAGCAGTTATAAGGAATATGAAAGTTGAGACCCTGTGCAGCAAGGAAGGGTGATTTCTGAGAAATCATGTTGCTGGTCATAAGACCATGAAAGGAATAAAGTAAGTAGAGGGGGAGGGGTGAATGGAGGAAGGAGGAGATGTAAATAGGGGCGCAGACTCACATGATATGAATGAGGATCTCTGATAGGTTGTGAGCTTAGTACTACCCTCGCCAATAGGGTGTGAGGGGAGGAATTGTAGATGAAATGAACTGAATAAATGCTGAGCTTTCTGTATGCTCTGGGTTCCTACTTACATAGGACACCTGCTCTTGCAAGAACGTAATAAACTTTTCCTGTGTCACTGAGGTGTCTGTCACTGTGCAAAAAGTTATATTTCTGACAATACTGCTGTTGGTAACGCCTCTCTCTTGCCCTGCAGTCGGAATATCTCAGGAAGTGGATCTGTGAGATGACCCAGCATTAGTACAGCCCCTTTCACAGGCTTCCCAGGGCTGGGGGAGGGCACTCGGTCTCCAGCCTCTCTCCCTTTGTCTCTGTCCTCACTTCCTCCCACTGAAGCCACCAGGAAAGACGCTTCTTACTAGCACCAGCAAAATTCACACCACCAGCTTTGCAAAGAGGGAACCAAGGCGTGTTCCAGAGAAGGGCAGGAGAATGGCTGCAGGGTTTTCTGCTCAGCAGGTAGGAGACTGGCAGGAGGCGGGCAGCAGGGGAGGCCGTGCCAGGCAGGGCCACGATCCAGCCTCGGAGAGACACACACGCTGCATGGGGCAAGCAGAAGGGGAAATGAGGCTGGCACTGCTCAGTCCAGGAAAGAAAGTTCCGCTCTTTATTCCTTGCAAGCCTCTGAGGCTCTTCCTCCTCATTCCCCTCCCATGATGCTCTCGGTTTCTGTTTCCTGCAATGTCTTTGAATTCTCTTTTCCTCTCTTGCTCTTTCTTTTGTACAATTCTTTTGTGTCAATTTGCAGAAAATAAGACCCAGATACACATTCAGACCTTTACACTTAATTCTCTGCACACATCCAACAGCTAAATCCTGTCACTTCTTTCTCTGTAACATTGCCAAAATCCGTCCCTTCCTTTCTATACACACTAGTAAGACATTTATCCACTCTTTAGTTACCTCCCGTCTAGACTATTGCAGCCTCCTCCTTCCTGGTCTCTCTCTCTCCCCTTTGGAGGTGTTGTAAGAAACCATAATATATATTTTTTTGTTACAATAACGGACACCTCAGTGAAGCAAATTTCTTTATTACCCTCTTGCAAGAGGGGGTGTCCAACAAACAAAGTGGGCACACCTGATATACATACAATTCCATATTTATTACATCCTTTTCTCCTCCAACTTCCTCCCCTCACATTCTATTGGGAAGGTTTATTCAGATCATGTGACTTTCCACCTTTGTTTACTTCTCCTAATCTCTGTCCCTTTTACCCCTCTTCTCTTATTTACCTTATTCCTTTTATTGTGGTATGACCGGTCACATGATTTCTCAGAAATCCCCTTTCCTTACTGCCCATTTTTCAAATCATAGCAATTTTTATTAACACGACTCACACAGTGTTCCTTCTGTCCTTGAGTTTCTAGTTCAACTCTTTATTTCTTATGTGCTTTAGCCTAGAAGCTAAGGCGGGGGGCGGGGGGCGGGGGTGTATGGGGAAAACCTAAGATTTGCAAGGCCAAAAGGAAATGGTTTTACCAGGTGCAGAAAGTTAGCATGTGAGCCAATGTATTGTAGCAAGCAACTAGCATCCTATAAATTTCTATTTCTACTTTAAGTTCTACATATATTTTGTAAAAATAACAAATTAAACTTTTAAAACATTTCTAACAATTCTCCCCTTTCTCTTTTATACTGATGTGGTGTTTTTTACCCTTATTATACAATTTTGTATGAAGCTTCTAGTCTGTATAACATTATTTCTGACTCTCTCATCTTCTCTTCGGTTCCCTTCCTCCCTCTCATCCATAAGTAGTGGGGATTTTATTGTCATTTGTTTGGTTATGGCTGTCTCTATCAGCCTCTGCACTAACACTCTGATACATGGTGTTATACAATATCCTACCACTGTTAGAACCCCTGCCACTATTGTCGAGGAGATAAGGATTGATATCACCACTCCTTTCCACTTTCCAAACCAGGAATCCAGCCATCCTGTCCAAGACCTATCTATTCCTGAATTTTCAGCCAGCTCTTCTGCCAGAGTGTTAAGGTCTTGTAAGGCTTTTGTTATAGTACCATCAGGGGCAGTATTATTTGGGATAAACATACAACATTCCCCCCACCCCCCAGCATTATACAAGCTCCTCCCTTTTCAGCTAACGTCATATCTAAGACCATACGATTTTCCCAAGCCATCCGGCTTTTGGCATCCAACTGTTCTGCTATCCCTTTCACTTCATCTCTGGTGTAGTTTATAAATCGTTGCTGATTATAATTTTATTTATTTTATTTATTTAGACAGTTTTTGTATACCACCTTATCCTTCAATCAAAGTGGTCACAACACAATTTGGGGATACATTTAGCACGAGGGGATATGAGATACATACACTAATACTTACAGGGAACATGGGCAATGGAGGGTTAAGTGTATGTAATTAATATGTAATTAATCCAATCTACATTTTTGTTAATTGTGGACTACCAAAATAATACTGATGCAAACCCTGCTGCTATTTGATTTCTGGCTTTGAACTCATCTGGGACTCCCCGGGCCACCCGTATAGCATCGATGTAAATTCTGTCATCAAATGACGTTCCTAACACATTTCTCTCCTGCTCCTATCCTTATAGGTTACCATTTCTCTCTCAAATGCCAGGGTGAATGGAATAGCCAATTAAACAATTGCACATGTTCCTGACCATAGCTCTGGTAGTTTCTGCCTCAAGATCTTCCCTCCGCAGTACCACCACAGATCTCAGCTTAGAGTAGTTCCCTTGCATGTCGCTGGTTCCAGTGAGGTTAAGGATTTCAGTGCACAAGGTTAGTTCCCCTACAGCCTTGATATAGTTCTCACCCTGCCTGGTGAGGCAGGTAGAGTGATTCCTATATACTTAAGAGAACACCGGTAGCACTTTCATGTCCATCACCTTTAGAAGTGGAAATAAAAGGGCAAGGGACTTATAGCTCTCGTTTCCCCAGGCAGTTGCTTCTTGATACTGAGAGATCATGCACTTCATTCCATCCGGATCCATCTTCCAGTTCACAGGAAAAGGAACTACCTGTGCTATAGGTCTACCTGAGGCACATGCTCTTAATCAAACTTTTAACAGTATATTTTACCCATTCAATCCAGGCATTTGTTTCTCCATATCCTGTTTCAGTTTCAAAGGTCTGTCTCAGATCCTTAACTTTCACTACTGTGGTATGGTTAGGGGGTTGGAAAGGCTTAACTGTTGGCCTTACTGGGCTACCAATACTAGCATTCCCCCTCCTTTCTCTACTAGAATCTGAAAACAATAAACCCCTTGGGTCTTTTCCTGATACATCCATTCCCATACCATAGACTGTACCATTCATACTCATTTCAAATGTCCCTGTCCATAGTGTTTCTACCCATGTTGCTGTTTGTTTTAAAGTTAAAATTAAAGGGTTACATTCATTCTTGCCATAATCTCGCTTCACTGGTCCTTAAATTACACTGGTAAACAAAATACCAAAAATTTTCTGTCACAGAAATGAAAATGGCTGATTCTAGTACTGTTTTTGGTTACGAACTCGGATGTGTACTTAGAAATTCTCTATCACGGAACGTTTTTGAGTGACATGTAGTTTAAATTTAGACTATGTTGCTCATATTTACTCTCCCCGGAGTGTGATCAAGGCTTCCACCAAGTCCAGGACAAGCTTTTGCTGCTCTTTCATTGCGGCAATTGCATTGTCCTGTGCCAGCTGTGCCAACTCCTGCTGGCATTGGAACTGGGTTGCCATCCAACTCACCAACTCTTTTGGATCCATGCCATGGGTTACCTGCAAGAAAAAAGAGAGAAAAAACCAAGGGCAGCACCACTCAACAGCTTTTTTTATGCCCCCATTAATGCACAAGCATTCACTTTTTTTTTTCCTCACAATCCGGACCAGGCCACGCCTAGGTATCTTTTACCTTATTCAGGCGTTGACTCTCACTTATAAAAGATATCCTTTTCCTGAAACTCCACACTGGATCATTCCCTCTGCTCACCAACACTGCCAGGGAAATCCTGCTGCCACTTTCACCGAGCTTCGGACTAGAAATCCTTGCAGCTGTATATCCTGAAGTAAACTCCTGGTATATCCTTAAGAGTAAAGATCCGAAAAACTACGCCACTATCACGCCCTTGCCCCTTGCATACAGCATGGAGGGGCGTGGTTATAATAGAAATTCCCCTTTCAGCCTTCTCTAACTGGGTTCCCCGCAATGCTTCTTGGGAAGTGTAGTTTAACTGCTACACTTATGGCTTCAGGTAGAAAAAAAACTTGTAGTTTGGCTCCAATGGTAAGACAATGACAGAAATGTATTTAACTGAAATGCAAAGTTCATAAATACACTTTAAGGATTATTTCTCCAGGTTTCTTCCAAAAACATAACAGCACATAAGCAAAACTCAAAAGCAAAATATCAGCTTAATGTTTTCTTCAGCTTAACAGCTAGGCTAGCAGCTTTCTCTAGCCTTGCTGGTTAAAGCATAAACACAAACAGCTTTCTTCCATGGCAGTTTTCTTTCCTTTCAAGTCCAAACATTTCCAGGTTGTTCTCCTCTTTATAAGTAAAGTAAAAACTTCCAACAGGAACAAAACTTCCAATAAGCAAACAGACCCTATTCAGGCTTTTTCAGGAACATTCCAAAAACATAAGAAAGGCTTTTTCCTCTCACCATTAACTTGGCTTCTTGCCGTCTGACTGCACTGGATAGCAGGTGTTTAACAAGCACAATTACGCAGCTTCAGCTTGTTCTCACTTCTCAGCACAAGTTTTCCCTCTTTATCACAGGGAATTCACAAAATATTTACATGCTTTTCAAAGTTACCTGGCACTGGAAAGTTTTCTCGTAAGGTTGGCTTTTTTTCAACCCCTCTGTAGCTAAGGCTTGGCACAAAGAGCAATCCATGACTGTGTCTTCTTCATTCAAAGCTGCATCAAGTTCTCCAAGCTGCATTGGCTCTGACTCTCCTTCAAGCTCACTAGGCTTAGCTGTCTGCCTCTCATTAGAGCTGAGAGTGTCTCCTGCAATTCTGCACTGCTCAATATCAAACAAGCTTCTAAGGCTCATACCTGTGCCTTGGCTTGTAGCAGCTTCTTCTCTCTCGTGCTCTGTACCTCTCTCTTGCTCTTTCCAGCACTCTCCTCTCCTGCTCCAGCTCCCGTTGTTCCTGCTTCCTCTCCTGCTCCTGCTCCTCCCATCTGTATAATCTAACCTAGGCTTAAATCTCAAATTTTCCAGCCCCACCTCTTCTCCCCCCAGGTGACGGATATCAGTCTGCCTTCTGGCACCTGGACAATCAGGGAGCTTACTGACGTAAGGGTCTTTTACCCTGGGTCTGTATTCACTCTCCCTTACTCCACTAGGGGAACTCTGAAACCTGTTCCAGCTGGGGATTTTCTGGTTTCTAGGTGTGGTTGTGGTTTCATTTCTCTGACCCTGCAAAATAGATCCTTTTATTAAGGTGAATTCTTTTCCTTTTTCCCTTCCTCCCAACTCAGGATGGGCTTCCTTACCACAATGTAAAGGCCGTGTTGCTCTTCAAGCACTTAGCCTTGCAGACATCTGTGGGGACTTCTAGGGGTTTGAGAGTTGAGGTATGATGGAGATATATTCTTTAGAAGTTTGGATGTGATCATGAGTAATTTGTATTTTATATGGCTATAAATTGGCAGCCATTATAAATCATATAATATAGGTGTGATATATTCAGTTCTATTAACTTTCCAAATAATTCGGGCAGCCACATGTTGGGCCATCTGTAACTGGCTTATTGCCTATTTGGAGAGGCCCTGGAAAATGCTCTTTGAATAATCAAAGTGTGGGGTGATCATTGCCTGAACGACAGACCGAAAGTCATAGCCTGTTAGCAGTGGTCTTTAGTTTGTAATAGATCTTTGTTGTTGTTGTTAAGTGCCGTCGAGTTGGAATCGACTCATGGCAATCCTCTGGATAGCTATCCTAAATTGTGTTCGGTCTTCAGTCAGGTGGCTCATTGTTGACAGACTGGTACCGGTAGCTGCTGTTATTGTATCGATCCATCTCATTGCTGGCCTTCCTCTTTTGGGTTGACCTTCTATCTTGCTAAGCATGATGTCTTTCTCTAATGATCTCTCTCTTCGCATGATGTGTCCAAAGTATGAAAGTCGAAGTCTTGTCATCTGAGCTTCTAAAGAAAGCTTAGATTTGATCTCCTCTAGTACCGACTGGTTTGTTCTTTGGCAGTCCATGGTATACAAAGTATTCGCTGCCAGCACCATAATTCAAAGTGTGATGGCGCAGCCAGTGAGGAGCATAGAGAAAGAGAAAAAAAACAAGCAATTTCCCCAGACAGTAGAGCAGGAACCAGAGGTTTAAGGGTTAAACCTGCTGAATTAGAAAAAAACTCTCCACAGAAGGCAGGTAGCAAGGAGACACACCCAAGCTCCATGGTTACCAGCTCTGCTAGGAAGCCAGAAGGGCAAACACTCATATAAACTGCCAGTGAGTGGAGAGAGAGAGAGGGAGAGAGACAGAGATGAGGACGACACCTCGAAGAGGAAGAAGAGAGGAAAAACAGACACAGAGCCGGAAGAGAGAATAGCAGAAGAGAGGTGCAGGGTCTCAGAGAGAGGTCTGAGAACTGTGAAAGGAAGTGGATGACGAGGATTCCCAGTTCTGATTCCAGTGCAGTGTGGAACAGCTCAGAACGTCTCAGGAAGGGAGCTGGAGAACTGCTTGAAACAGGTACCCGGGGAGTTAAGGGAGCTTCAGAGAAATCCTCTTGGAGAAGGGCACAGCCAGCCAGGGGAGTGGAAGCTAACCCAGGGCCCTGTAAGGGAGAGAGGAGGAACACTTCCAGGAGAGAAGCTTATCCAGGGGAGTTGGCCAGCCATGTTGGTAGCAGAAGCCCTTCCCCCGAAGAATGCATGGAATATGAACCGTCAGCAGTGAAGTCTGCTAAGAGTTCATGTCCAGAGGATAAGGTATGCAGCTTAAAACCTTCTGTTAATTCCATAAAGGCTAAGAGACTTCCTGTTTGTTATACTATCCCTCAGAGGAGGAAGGAGACTGCCTTGTGTAAGGTTTTGGAAATCCTGAGAGAATTGAAACCTGATAAGTTGAAGGCTGACTCCTGTGCTTCTCCTGTAGAATCCGACCTGGAGAGTATGGAGATAGAAATGTCTGGTTTAATGGAGGATTATGATTCAGAGATGGAATGCCTGATTACCTCTAGATAATGGGAAAGGCTAGAGTGTTTTAAAGTTTAAACCTGGCAGCTGTTTCCTCATGAGAGCACGGCTCTGGAAATATGTTAATGAGGTTTCCTGAGGTAAGCCGTAGCTGAATGTGTGAGCACTTTAAATGCTAAAGAGTGGAAAGCCTGAAACACAGGAAGTGGAAGGGATTGCTAACTGAAAGAAAGAAACCCAGGAGAAACAGAAGTTTGTCTGGTAGAAGGGTAACACTTTCTGTTTATCTTAAACCAAGAAAGAAGATGTGTTTTTCTAATTCCTTTGCACCAAAGTTTCAGTGCCCTGTTTGTATAGTATGAAGAAATACTGTTTTGTTTAAGTGCCGAAGCTGAGAAGAAGCCTGTTTGCTTTTGATTTGATGCTGGAAAAATATCCTTATTTTTGTTCTGATGTTTGGAACCTTTTGAGAGTTCCTTGTGGCTGGAAATAATAAATCCTGCGTGTGCCTAAAAATTTTCATTCACAACTACAAGAAAATAGGCACTTATAACAAATAAATAACTTACTGTGGCCGCTCCCTAACCTTAGGCAACCGCCTGGGGCGCGGGCGCCGTCGCAAAAGGCATCAATTTTCTTCCTATCTATCTTTTTCACTGTCCAGCTTTCACATCCATATGATGTTAATGAAAATACCATGGCTTGAACAAGTAGAATCTTTGTATGGAGAGAGACATCTCTGCTCTTGAGAATCTTATCTAGGTCTTTCATAGCCATTCTGCCAAGAGCAATGGCTATGAAAGACCGTCTGATTTCTTGACTGCTTGTTGCTTCTTTATTGATAGTTGATCCAAGTAGGTTAAAGTTGTTCACGATTTCAATTTCTTCTCCTTCAACAATGAACCTGTTGATTATGCCAGTTGTCATGATCTTTGTCTTCTTTACATTAAGGTGCAGGCCCATTTTGAGACTATGTTCTTTGATTGTGAGAAGCAAATGTTTCAGATCATCTTCACTTTCAGCCAGTAATGTGGTATCATCAGCATAGCGAAGGTTGTTGATGAGTCTTCCACCAATCTTCACACCTCTGTTGTCTTCATACAGTCCTGCTTCTCTGATGATTTGTTCTGCATATAAATTAAACAGGTAGGGGGGGAAAGTATACAGCCTTGTCTTACACCTTTGCTTATTTTAAACCATTCTGTTTCTCCTTGTTCTGTTCGAACTGTTGCTTCATGATCAATGTACAGATTGTGCAAGAGTACGATCAGGTGTTCTGGTACACCCATGCTTCTTAATGTGGCCCAGAGTTTCTCATGGTTTACACAGTCCAAAGCTTTCCTATAGTCGATAAAGCACAAATAGATATCCTTTTGGTATTCTTTAGTCTTTTCAAGGATCCATCTCATATCCGCAATGATGTCTCTCGTTCCTCGCCCTTTCCTGAACCCTGCTTGCACTTCAGGTAGTTCTTGTTTCAGGTATGGTTGTAGTCTCTTTTGAATAATCTTCAATAGAATCTTGCTGGCATGTGGGATCAGAGCGATTGTTCGATAATTTTCACAGTCAGTTGGATCACCTTTCTTTAGTATTGGTATAAACATAGATCTTTTCCAATCAGTTGGTTATGATGTTGTCTTCCATATTTCTTGGCAGAGCCTTGTAAGGACGGTAACAGCTGCATCAGATTGTTGTGATACTTCTATGGGAATGCTGTCAATGCCTGGTGCTTTGTTCTTTGATAAGGCTTTCAATGCTGCTTCTACTTCTTCTTTCATCACCAATGGTTCCCGATCATAAGGTACAGGTTGAAACGGCTGTTGGTCCACTTGATCTTTATCATATAAAAACTCTGTATATTCCTTCCATCTTTTCTTGATTTTCTCAGCATCATTCAACATAGAACCTTGAGCATCTTGTAACTTTCCAATTCGAGGCTGGAACTTTTTCTTTAACTCTTGTAGCTTTAGGAAAGCCAATCTTGTTCTTCCTCTAATAGTTTCTGCTTCTATTTCCTTGCATGCGTCGTTGTAGTACTTTTCCTTGTCCTGTCTTGCTGCACATTGGAAATCTCTGTTGAATTCTGTTATTGTCTTTCTTTCTCCTCTGGCTTTAGCTTCTCTGCGTTTCTGGGCAATTTTCAGAGTTTCTTCTGTCATTCATTTTGGCCGTTTTTTCTTTTTCACCTTTTGTAGAGACTTCTCGCTTTCTTCCAACACAACCTTCTTGATGTCATTCCATAACTCTTCTGGAGCTCTGTCATTTGTATCTAAAGCAGTAAATCGATTTTGCAGGCAGTCTTTAAATTCCAGTGGTATATTCTTAAGGTCATATTTTGCTACATTCATGAGTGGTTTGCTCTTTTTCAACTTTAGCTTGAGTTTGCATACTAGTAGTTGATGATCTGTACCACAGTCAGCTCCAGGTTTTGTATTTGTTGATGTTTATAGAGCTTTTCCATCATTGACTTCCACAAATGTAATCAATTTGATTTTTATACAATCCATTGAGTGAAGTCCATGTGTACAGTCGCCGCTTGTGTTGCTGGAAGAAGGTGTTTGAGATGAATAGATCGTTGGTCCATATTTTCCAACTACTTTGTCTTCTTCTTTGTTGCTGACTTTTGCATTCCACTCACCCATGACTATCAGGATATCCCGTTTGCATGTTCTGTCAATTTCAGCTTGTACTTGTTCATAGAACTCTTCAATTTAATTCTCTTCTGCAGCTTTTGTTGGGGCATATACTTGAATTATAGTTGTGTTGATAGGCATTCCTCGTAGACGAATAGAGATTAAGCGTTCGCTGATTACACTATTTCATTACAGTTCTTGCAAGTTTCTTTTTAATTATAAATGCAACACCATTTCTTCTTTGTCTTTCATGTCCAGCATAGTAGACCATGTGATCATCTGATGCAAAGTGCCCGATGCCAGTCCATTTCAGTTTGCTGACACCCAACAGATCAAGTCGTACACGTTCCATTTCATTCTTGACCACCTCCAACTTCCCTTGGTTCATGCTTCGTACATTCCATGTTCCAATGTGTAAGACATCTTTACAGCTTCTGACTCTCATTTCATGCGCAGCTACATCAGCAGTCAGACATCCCGAGGGCTTTGATCCAACCACATCATAAATGCTGGCTGAAAAGTCTTCAGCTCTTCCCCAGTAGCTAGCTGAGTGCCTTCCGACCTGGGGGTCTCATCTTCCAGCACTACAGCACAATTTGTTTTGTTGTAACTATCCATTGGGTTTTCATGGCAAGATACAGAAGTAGATTGCCGGAACTTTCTTCCGCGCAGTTTAAGTTTGGCGTTGTCACTGTCACAGAAATGTGATCCTCCGCCGTCAGCACTATCCCATTCTGCTGCTGCCCAGATGGGTGCTTTGTCTTGGTATGGCACCTCAGCTGAGACCTGTCTATCTTGGGAGACCCTGCCAGTAGTTAAACTACCGATAGTTTAGCTCTCAGCATCACTGATGCACACAAGCCCTCACAGCACGACAAGCTGCAAACCAAGTGAGGGGTAATAGATCTTACCAAGGGTTAATTTTATATGGGTGGCCATGCTAAGCGATAGATCTAGACTAATCTCAAGGAATTTCACCCCTTTCTTTACCTGTAAAACAGCTTCTTTTAAGTGTAAAGTTGAGGGAGGTTTAAAGTCATGGTTCCTGATTACCTATAGTATCTCTGTTTTCTTTAAATTAATTTGCAGATTATGGGACTTAAGCCACTTTGGCAATTCACTGAAGCAGGACATTATCAGATGAAGGTTAGGGCTTGCAATATAAAATGGGAGATATAATGCTATATTGTCCGCATAGATGTGATACTCCACTTTAAACTTATGGAAGATACTACACATTGGCTGGAGATGAATGTTAAATAAAAGGGCTGATAGAGATGATCATTGAGGTAAGCCCCTCTCTTTGTCCATATGGTTTACATATCGACTTTCTTGTCTAAGACTACACCTCAGTTTCCAATAATGGAGAATCCTTTTTACCAAGGCAGAGAAGGTATTCTGCAAGGGTATCTCGAGGTGGAGTTGGTGTCTCCATGTAATGCGTCATAACCGGCCAGAACCACTATCATCCATTTATTCTTGCTTTGCTGGATTTTTTCAGGGAGTTGCATGGATTGTTTGCAAGCTGTATCATGGGGGTGGTTTGTTTCATTGCAGATAAGTCTTCCCTCAATTGAATCAATTCTTTTTCCATTGCAGATAGTGCTAAATGGATCGGACAAGCGCAAAGGTTCCAAATTGATTTCCTAAGGATTAAAGCACCACAACTATTGCACTGATTAAAAATAACTTTGATTAGTGTATCAAATATGGGACACTTGTCAGATGAAAAAAACAACAGTGAAATACTTTCCACTAAAGTTATGACAAGCGACTGTGTGTCTTGGGGTGACTAAGAACATCCAGCCCTGGGGTGGGTGGGTGGGTGGGTGAGGGGAGGCAGGGAGAAAAATAAGTGGCAGTAAGCTACGAGTTTGACTTCCTAAGCCAGAGACACTGCAGGGCAACTGTTACCTACCAGAGCACAGGCAATATAGGCCAAACATATTCTTTTAACGCTACTTTTCTAGAACAGGCTGAAAATTTGAACTTTTTGTTTTATTAAAGCTAGATTATTCCCATATTACATCCACTATTTTCTCAAAGGCTAAAGAAATCTACATAGTGGATGCTTGAAATGCCCTCCCGATGGAAGTGGTGGGTGCAAATAGAGTGACCGAATTAAAACTGGCATGGGACAGACACAGTGGATCCCTTTATAGCAACAGGATCATATCAAAATACATGTTACTATCTTTTACATCTCAATAAATAGGGGTGACTTACACAAAGCGGTTGGTACACCCCTAAACAAAGGCATGGGAGGGGTGACCTGCACTGAGCGGCAGGTGCACCAACTCTTGCCACCTTGCTGGGCAGACTAGATGAACCATACTGGTCTTCATCTGCCGTCATATACTATGTTACTATGTTAAACACAGGCAATAAGTAAAGCAGTGCAATTACAGTAATTCCAAAAGACCAACAAGGTACAGTCAGCTAAAACTATTCAAAGCATGCAAAAGAAAAAGAATAAAAACATAGCCAGAGAGATGCACTCAATGTGCTTCCACCCCCGGTGCTCTGGAGAACAGTAATAGCTTCTGGGTCTGTTACAAGTTTTTAATGCAGAGCTCCCTTGGATTTCTAGGGGAAGAGAATAAAGCCAGCCAACATTTAATGTACTCGGAGCACCTCCACATGTCCCTGAGTGTGTTTCTGGTTTGTGTTTCAGATGCGGGTGACATTTGAGGACATCGCTGTCTCTTTCTCCCAGGAGGAGTGGGAGTATTTAGATGAAGGGCAGAAGGAGCTTTACAGGGAGGTGATGAAGGAGAATTATGAGACTCTGATCTCCCTGGGTAAGGACTGTACAACTGTATCTGCATGTCTAGCAGACAGTGGGGCTGATCTATTATACTGTATCTACCATTCTTCCAGGTTCCAGAGATAGGACATGTCCAGAAAATATGCTAACATAGCAATTTCCAGAAAGATTAACACCCACTACCCACCAGGTACAATAAGCAGTATTTTATAAATAATCAATATATAATTCAACTCTAGATACAGAACCTGCAGAGCGGAGTGGGGGTTGCGTCTCTGGAGTGCTGGGTTCAAGGCTCTGACAGGGACTGTCCTACCTTACCACATACATATATAGATGGTTCCTATAACTTCATCCTTTCAAGAACATCCTTCTACAGTACTTAACAAATAAAATGGTCAATCATATCTTTAGTCAGTTTCATTCTACATTGCTTCCTGTTGTGCTAATATATATTTTTCTCAGCAGCACATCTGTGTTTGTCCCATGATTTCTTGAATTTAGATACTGTCCTTATCTCTGCTACATCCACTGTGAGTTTATTCCACGTATCTACCACTCTTTCCATAAAGAAATATTTCTGCATATTAGTCCCGAGTCTTTCCCCTTTCATCCTCATCCATCAGGTGCTGCAGGACTGCACCCTGGGACCCAGAGCCCCGATCGGCATCAGGAAAAAGAGTGGGAAGCTGAAACCCCTCCCGCTCTTCATCTCAAGGCCAATCAGGGCCCACCACAGCAACCTTAAAAAAGAAGTGTCATCAGGTGTGCCCGTGCCTGGTGGGCCTGTGCCATAGAGCCCTTTGGCATGACACTTAGGTGGGGAACGCAGGCAGGTACGCAAAAATCAGCTCAACCCAAACAAAAAGCTGCCAATACTAAGTCCAACAACCTCGAAGACCTCGCTACTGACCTCACCCCTATCAGGTCTACTCACAAGCAGAAAACTCTCGCCCCACATATCTCATAGACACTTTGGATTGTATCATGACACACTTTCAGCAAGAAAACGACAAACTGTAAGTACCACTCATCAGAAATGGAACTCACTGCTGAAAGAGCCCCGTCCCTACCCTCCTATGATTCTACCAAAAGCATAAAACTGCTATAATGCCACGGAATCCAGTGTTACCAGCCAACCAAATATTGTATGCCACCCTTCTCATCTGGATCCTACTCTGCCACTCATCAACAGCTACCTAAACCATAAACATACCCACAACAGCCCTACAACTGCCCCTAGTACACATACCTTGCCACCCACACATATGGATGAACCCCCATAAGCATGTCAACAGACGAACCCCCATATTGATAAGAATTGAAACCAACACTCACACAACTGGCTACCACACCCTAATCACTCCAATTAACATTGGACTAATCAATGCTAGGTCCATCAGAAACAAGACAAACACCATAGTAACATACCATGTCTTTGTTTAGGGGTGAACCCACTGCTCCGTGTAGGACACCCCTGTTTGATGAGAAATTAGATAGTTATGTTTATTTTGATTTTATCCTGTTGCTGTAAAGGGATCCACTGTGTCTGTACCATGCCATTTTGAATTCTGTCAATGCATTTGCCCCCATCATTTCCATCGGGGGGTCATTCCAAGCATCCACCACCCTTTCAGTGAAAAAGTATTTCCTGACATTGCCTTTCAGTTTACCCCCTTGCAGCTTCATGTTATGCCCTCTAGTTTTACAGTTTCCCCGTCTTTGGAAGAGGTTTGTTTGTTCGTTAATTCTATTTAAGTATTTAAAGTTCTGAATCATATCTCCCCTATCCCTCCTCTCTTCCATAGTGTATATATTTAGGTCTTCAAGTCTCTTCTCATAAGGCTTCTGACAGAGGCTCTAAATCATTTTGGTCACCTTCCTCTGAAGCGTTTCCAATCTTTTTACATCCAAGTGAAGTCTTACCAGCGAATTGTACAGTGGCATTAGTACCTTTTCCTTTCTGTTAGTACTTCCTCTTTGTATGCAACCCATCATCCTCCTGGCTTTTGCCACTGCCTTGTCGCACTGTTTTGCCACCTTGAGATCCTCAGAAATAATTACACCAAGGTCCTTCTCCTGGTCCATGCACACCAACCTCTCGCCCCCTATCATGTACATTTCCCTTGGATTTCTGCTTCCAAGTGCATGACACTGCACTTCTTTACATTAAATCTTAACTGCCAAGCATTAGATCATTCTTCCAGCTTTTGTAGATCTTTCCTCATGTCATCCACTCCCTCAGGGGAGTCCACTCGGTTGCAAATTTTCGTGTCATCTGCAAAAAGACAGACTTTTCCATTCAGTCCTTCAGCAATATCACTCACAAATACTTTGAACAGTGCCGGGCCCAGGACCGAACCCAGGGGAACCCCGCTAATCACCCTCCTTTCATCCAAGTGAGCTCCATTTACCATCACCTTCTGTCATCTGTCAGTCAACCAATTTCTGATCCAGTTCACCACCTTGGGATCCATCCCTTAACTATTGAGTTTATTGATAAGCCTCCTATGAGAAACAGTATCAAAGACTTTGCTGAAATCCAGATAGATGACATCCATCCCATTCCCCTGATCTAGTTCTCTGGTCACCCAGTCAAAGAACTCAATCAGATTTGCTTGGCAAAATTTCCCTTTGGTAAAACCATGTTGCCTCGGATCATGCAACCTGTTGGTGTTGAGAAAGTCCACTATTTGCTTTTTCAGGAGCACCTCCATTACTTTTCCTGTCACTGAGGTAAGCCTCACCGGCCTGTAGTTTGTCACTTCTTGCCTTTCACCACTTTTGTGGAGAGGTACCACATCAGCCCTTCTGCAGTCCTGTGGAACTTCTCCTGTCTCCAAGGATCTTTTGGAAACATCCTTTAATGGCCCTGCAAGAACCTCTCTGAGCTCTTTCAGTATCCTGGGATGTATCCCATCTGGTCCCATGGCCTTGTCCACTTTCAGTTTTGCAAGTTGTTCTAACACATCATCTTCTGTGAATGGTGTGGTATCTACTCCATTCCCATTTGCATATTTGTGAATCACAGGAGGTCCTTCTCCAAGTTTTTCTCTAGTAAAAATAGAGCAGAAGTATTTGTTCAGCAATTTCGCTTTTTCAATGTCACTTTCCACAAGTCCGTTCCCAGCACTTCTGAGTCCTGCAATTCCACCTCTGATTTTCCTCCTCTCCCGAATATACCTGAATAAAGTTTTGTCACCCCACTTCACATCTTTAGCTATCTTTTCCTCTGCCTTTGATTTTGATTTCCTTATTTCTCTTTTTGTCTCTTTTAGTTTGATCCTGTATTCCTTTCTGTGTTCCTCTGCAAGCTTTTGAATTTTGCGAAAGTTGTGTTTTTTGTTTTTATTTGAGCAGCCACTTCTTTGGAAAAGCAAATAGGTTTCCTTCTCCTCTTGTTTTTATTTTTCTTTTCTTACATATTTATCTGTTGCCCCTTTTATTGCCACCTTTAGTTTAGCCCATTGCAATTCCACTTCCCTTATCCCCTCCCACCCTGCCAACTCCTCCTTCATGTACTTGGCCATTATACTAAAGTCAGTGGTTTTGAAGTCTAGGACTTTGAGCTTGCTATGATTGGACTGCTCCTTGGCTTTTATCTCAAACCACACCGTGTGATGATCGCTGCTGCTCACAGGGGCACCCACCCAGACAATCGACATGCTATCTCCGTTGGTGAGCATTAAATCCAGCATTCAGCTTTCCCTGGTTATTTCCATCACCATTTGTCTAAGTAATGTATCCTGGAAAGCATCTACAATTTTTTTACTTCTTTCCAGATTTGCAAAAGGAGTAATCCAATCCACATCAGGTAGATTAGTCACCCAATATTATCACTTCCCCTTTGTGACTATCTTTGCATTATCTATAATCAATTCGTTATCTATTTTTTGATTTGAGTGAGAGGTCTGTAGACTACAGCAGTATGGATGACAGTGCCATCTCCTTTTTCCAACACAGTCCAGAGTGCTTCTTCTTTTCCCCATGCCCCCTGTTTCCCCATGCCCCCTGCATTGCAGTAGCTTTAGTATTGCTCTTGACATATAAGGCTACTCCTCCTCCTTTTCCACTTTCTTTGTCTCTTCTGAATAGATTATAGACAGCTACGGCTATATCCCATTCATGAGATTTTATTTTATTTATTCTTTTCTTTTATACCGCCCCTTCCAGAGATCAAGGGCGGTTCACAGGGAACAGTTAAACAATTTTATATAGTTTTACATGGAACAGTAGTTGTAAATATATTGTAAACACCCCCTGCCTGGGCCAGAGGCTTATAGGCAAAGGGCTGCCTTATTTGCTCTTAAATAAAGAGTCACCAGTTTTGTCTTCAGCAGGGAATCCTGGGACTTGTAGTTCTTACATTTATTCAAAGACAAAGTAGTGTGTCTACTCGGGTTTGTTAAGGCAAAACAAGAAAATTTATTTTGGGTTCCCCTTTTGCATCAAATTCAAACACAAGGCAAAAAGAAAGATTATTCTCCAAAAATTAACAGGAACAAAAATTGCATCTGGAACTTCAGAACTGAAAATGCTTTTAAACACAGCAGCTGTTCTCAGCCAATTCTTCAGCATGTAAATTCACAGCTACCTTCTTTCATTCAAAATGTAAATTCTTTACATTTTATCCAATGCAGCTTTAGTTAATAAACTCAGGCTTCAGTAAATGTTCTTTACCTTAATGGGAGCTCTTAGCTTTCTCCTAGCTAAGTGAAAGATTGCTTTTCAAAGACTTCCTTTCTTAGTCCTTTTCTAGCAATGTTTAAACTTCCCTTTTACATAAAGAACAACCCATTGATGATTCGTCACAAACAGAATCTTGCCCACAAGAATCAATCTACATATCTTCCTGCACTGCAAATTGTTTATCTTTTTCTGGGATTTCAATAACACGTTCAGGCTTACTGTTTTGTAGAAACTTCTGGAGTTCCTTTAAAAGCTGCTCTCCTTGATAAGAACTAGCTGTACCTTGAGAGTAGGATTTTCTGTCCTGGAACAATTTCTTTAACACTTCAATTGTGTTCAGGTCTGTCTCTCTGCCCTCGGCTGGGTTCTGGTTACCTCCGTTTGTAACTGCTTTCACCCACCTTCTGGCAGCTTGGATTCCTTGAACACTTTGCTCTGCACTTTGTTTCAGCTCCTCAGCAACGTTCCCAGCTGTCCATTTGCTGGTCTCTGAAGCAGGCGTATCTCTCATACAAGGACTGCTTCCTCTGTTGCTGGAACCAGTCTTCCACGTGGAGTTAAGCTTTCCACGTCTCTTCCTTGAACCAGGCTTCACCTCCAAATCCTCTGGCTTCCTTGCTCCTGAACCAGGCTTCACGGCTGAACCCTCAGGCTTCACTTCTCCTCTCTCTGCCGGCTTCACTGAAGCAGGTTTAAAAAGCTGCTTCCTGGATACCACTCCCTGCTCCCTGCACAGGTGATTGTCATTAGAGCTCAAGCCTGCATCTACGGTAGGGCTTGGGTGTGGCTTAGCCTCAGCCAATGTGTGCTTCTTTAGTTTGTCTGTAGCTTGAGCCCTGTGGAAACTTTGCCTGTCCCTTGTCTTAAAGGCGTATTCACTGTTTTCCTCTGTTTCCATCTGCTCAGCACAGCTCTCATTGTCACAATATACAGGTAAACATTGTATGCAACTGTGTCAAAAACTATTTACAAAGAACTATAAACATATATTACAATGAACAATAAACAACCCTATCTTACAATCGATCTTGTGTACGTTCTGGAAGTTATTTTCTTTTCTTATGTAATACATACTTGGGGGGGGGGGGGTTAATAGCGGTGGTTCTGTCGGGGTTAGTCATTTGCAGGTTCAGGAGGTTGGTGGGATTGTTTCTGTGACTGCTGGGGTGTGGCTCTTGGGAGGTAGGGGATTTCAAAATGATCGGTGAAGAGGTGGGTTTTGAATTCTTTTCTGAATAGTTGAAGGTCCTTCATCATGTGAAGGGTTATTGGGAGTTCATTCCAGAGGGTGGGGGGCAGCAAATGAGAAGGTTCTGGAGCTTGTAGTTTTCTTTGTTTTTCTGAAGGTTTTGTGCATGTTGAGAGAGTGGGTTGCATTTTGTCTATGTGTTCTTGATTCTGATGGAAAGTGTAGGAGGGTGGTCAGGTGTGAGGGGGAGATGTTGTTAAGGAGTTTGAATGTTGTTAGGAGTATTTTATATTTTATTCGGCTATTTATGGAGAGCCAATGTAGTTCAAGCAGTATGGGGGTCACATGGTCAGTTAGACGCGCTTTTGATATTACCTTAGCACAGATGTTCTGGGCTCTTTGTAATAAGTATGTATTCTTAAGTGGCAGGCCAATTAGGAGACTATTACAATAGTCGAAGTGGGGGGTGATGAGTGTGCCGACTACAGATCTAAAATCATGTGTGTCGAGGCGGGGTCTTAGGTGTTTTATGGTCTTGAGTTTATAGAATATAGTTTTTACTGTCTGTTTTATGTGAGGTAGCATGGTGAGTGTGTGGTCTAATATTACTCCTAGGTACTTTACTTCTTTTTTGACAGGTATAGTAGTATTGTTGATTGTGATGGTTGTTGGGTAGGTGGCATCAGCATCAGGTTTTCTTGTTACAAACATTGCTTCTGTTTTTTTAAGGTTAATGTTGAGATAGTTGGTTTCTAGCCAGGAGTTGGTCTCATTCATGCATTCGGACAGGTTGTTGTATGAGGGGCTGTTAGTGTTTATGGGGATAGTAAGCATGATGTCGTCGGCATAGATAAAATGGTTAATTTTGTGTTTTTTAAATATGTTTGTAATAGGCTGTAGGTATAAATTGAAAAGGAGGGCGGAGAGGGCTGAGCCTTGAGGGATTCCCTGTCCTTGAGAGAATGTCTCTGATGTGTCTTGGCCTATTTGGACACGTATCAATCTGTGCGAAATATAAGACATAAACCATTTGAGGACTGTCCCTCCTATTCCTAGGTTTTCTAGTCTATTAATTAGTGTGTTGTGGTTGATATTATCGAATGCAGCGGATATATCTATGAAAAGGAGTAGGAAACCCTGGTTGTTGTCATCTGGAGTGGAGGAGTGGCCTAGTGGTTGGGGCAAGGTACTTCAGGCCAGAAGGTCGGGGGTTCAAATCCCACTAGAGGACAGCAACCTTGGGCCGGAAGGACTGGGGTTTCTAGTCCCACAGGTGCTCCTTGTGGTCTTCGGCAAGCCACTTAACCCTCCATAGCCCATGTTCCCTGTAAAATAGTTATCTCCAAGTTATAATGCCCTGATGCCACAGGGTACTGTGTAGCAGCCCTCTTTTAATAAGTGTTATTTCCCACCCACCCCTGGGATAATCATAGCTTTATAGGTACTTATACATCTTAAAAGACAGGAGGTGCTTTCAGGTTAAGCTCATTACCCAAATCAGTCATACACTAAGGACCTGAGATTAATTAAGCTTCAGGTGAACAAGGTATATTAAACATATTAGGTACAGTTTTATTGGTATAAATACCCATAGCAACCCCTAGCAAGTAAGAACTTAAAGATCTAGACACAAACTTAAAACTAAGATGCAGACAGCAGTCCAGCAGCGGGATGGGGGCTTTCCAGTCTTTTGCATTGAGTGTCACATGTATGATTTTCTTCCAGTTGGTGAGAGGTCTTACATGTGCACTAGGTGCAAGGAGCTCTTTGCTCTCAGGGAACAAGTCCGTTCTCTAGAGGCTAAAGTAGCAGACTTGGAAAACATAAGACAGACAGAAAGGTACATAGACGAGACCTACAGGGATATAGTCCTGAAGTCCCACCTCCAGTCTGGCAGCAACCCTGTTGCCATGGAGGAGAGAGGTCACGTGACAGGAGAGCATCACCCTGGTGTGGCAGGAAGTGATCCTGTAACTAGGACCTGTCCTCCAGGTGATGTAAAACCCTCTCGCACCGAGGATGTTTCTCCAGGGCCATGTGCCCATGAGGGAAGGGTTAGGACAGCCGTTATAGTTGGTGATTCGATCATTAGGCATGTAGATAGCTGGGTGGCTGGTGGACGTGAGGATCGCCTGGTAACATGCCTGCCTGGTGCGAAGGTAGCGGACCTCACGCGCCACCTAGATAAGGTCTTAGATAGTGCTGGGGAGGAGTCTGCTGTCTTAGTACATGTCGGTACCAATGACATAGGAAAATGTGGTAGGGAGGTTCTGGAGGCAAAATTTAGGCTTTTAGGTAGGAAGTTGAAATCCAGAACTTCCAGGGTAGCATTCTCTGAAATGCTTCCTGTTCCGCGCGCAGGACCCAAAAGGCAGGCAGAGCTCTGGAAATGCGTGGATGAGACAATGGTGCAGAGATGAGGGTTTTGGATTTGTTAGGAACTGGGGAACATTCTGGGGAAAGGAGGGGCTCTTCCGAAGGGATGGGCTTCACCTTAACCGGGATGGAACCAGGCTGCTGGCATTAACCTTTAAAAAGGAGATAGAGCAGCTTTTAAACTAGATATTAGGGGAAAGCCGACAGTCGCCCATGAGCAGATGGTTCGAAAGAATGTATCCTTGAAGGATACTACCAAAAGCAGAGAGGTTCGACAAAAGAGTGAAGTAGCCCAAATGCCCTCAAGTATGGAGCAGACAGAGCTTAAAGATCCCAATTTACCCATGTCTAACAATAGCCAAATTAACATGAATAAAATACATTCTCTAAAATGCTTGTATGCAAATGCTAGAAGTCTAAAGAATAAGATGGGAGAGTTAGAATATATAGCACTAAATGAAAGGTTAGATATGATTGGGATATCAGAGACATGGTGGAAGGAGGACAACCAGTGGGACACTGTGATACCTGGGTACAAACTATATCGTAATGACAGAGCTGATCAAATTGGTGGAGGGGTTGCGCTCTACGTTAGAGAGGGCATTGACTCAGAAAGGATTAAAGTTTTGCAGGAAACAAAATCTGCTGTAGAATCTGTATGGATTGAAATTCCATATAAAAGGGGGAAGGCAATGGCAGTAGGGGTGTACTATCGAGCACCTGGCCAGAATGACCAAATGGATGATGAAATGCTCAAAGAAATCAAGGAAGCTAACAAAAGTTACAGTGCAGTAATAATAATGGGTGATTTCAATTACCCCGGTATCGACTGGGTCAGTGTCACGTCAGGACATGCTAGGGAGATAAAGTTCCTAGATGAAATAAATGACTGCTTCTTGGAGCAGCTGGTTCATGAACCGACCAGAGGGGAAGCCATATTAGACCTAGTCCTTAGTGGAACACCAGATCTAGTGCAAGAGATAAGGGTGTTGGGGCCACTTGGCAATAGTGATCATAGCATGATCGCCTTTGATTTAATTAGCGGAGGAGGGATAGTAAGGAAATCCACAGTACTACCCTTTAACTTTCGAAAGGGAGACTATGATAAAATGAGGAAAACAGTTAAGAAAAAACTAAAAGGAGCAGTTGCAAAGGTTAAAGACGTACATCAAGCTTGGGGGTTGTTGAAAAATACTATCTTGGAAGCCCAGACCAGCTGTATTCCACGCTTTAAGAAAAGTGGAAGGAAGTCCAAAAAACTGCCAGCATGGTTTAAAGGTGAGGTCAGAGAGGCTGTTGTTGCCAAAAAAGCATCTTTCAGGAAATGGAAAAAAGAGTCAAACGACGAAACCTGGAAACAGCACAAGCACTGGCAAGTCAAATGCAAGGCATTGATAAGGCAGGCAAAGAGAGAATTTGAGAAGAAGCTTGCTACAGAAGCAAAAACGCGAAATAAAGAACTTTTCAAGTACATTCGTAGCAAAAAACCTGTGAGAGAGTCAGTTGGTCCATTAGATGATAAAGGGGTTAAAGGAGCACTAAGAGGCGACAAGGCGATAGCGGAGAGACTGAATGAATTCTTTGCTTCGGTCTTTACTGAGGAAGATGTAGGGATGTTACCCATGACTGAAGTGGTATTTAAAGGTGCGGAAAAATTGAAGGAAATATCGATACATCGGGAAGATGTATTACAACTATTAGATAAACTGAAGAGTAGCAAATCACCTGGGCCGGATGGTATACATCCAAGGGTGTTGAAAGAACTGAAATATGAGATTGCAGACCTGCTATCAGTAATCTGTGAACTATCATTAAAATCATCTCTAATACCTGAAGATTGGAGGATTGCCAACGTAACACCAATTTTTAAAAAGGGCTCCAGGGGTGATCTGGGAAACTACAGACCGGTGAGCCTGACGTCAGTACCGGGAAAAATGGTAGAAACCATCATAAAGAATAAAATTACTCAGCATGTAGATAGTCACGACCTAATGGGAGACAGCCAACATGGCTTTAGACAAGGAAGATCTTGTCTTACTAATCTGTTATGTTTTTTTGAAGGAGTGAATAAACAGGTGGACAAAGGTGAGTCGGTTGATATTGTGTATCTGGACTTTCAGAAAGCCTTTGACAAGGTCCCTCATCAGAGACTTTTGGCAAAACTAAAGAGTCATGGGATAGGAGGCAGTGTACTATTGTGGATCAGGAACTGGTTAAAAGATAGAAAGCAGAGGGTAGGGCTAAATGGCCAATTTTCCCAATGGAGAAAGGTGAATAGTGGTGTACCCCAGGGATCTGTGCTGGGTCCGCTGCTTTTTGACATATTCATAAATTACCTGGAAAGTGGAATAACGAGTGAGTTTATCAAATTTGCAGATGACACAAAACTATTTAAAGTTGTTAAAACCCAAGAGGATTGTGAAAAATTGCAAGAGGATCTTGATAAATTGGAAGACTGGGCATCAAAATGGCAGATGAAATTTAATGTGGACAAGTGCAAGGTTATGCACCTAGGGAAGAACAACCCAAACTATGGTTACACGATGCAAGGTTCCACATTAGGAACCACCACCCAGGAAAAAGATTTAGGCGTCATTGTGGATACCATGTTAAAACCCTCAGCCCAGTGTGCAGCGGCGGCCAAGAGAGCAAATAGAATGCTAGGTATGATAAGGAAAGGAATGGAAAATAAAACAAAAGATATTATAATGCCTCTATATCGTTCCATGGTGAGACCGCACCTTGAATATTGTGTGCAATTCGCCGTATCTTAAAAAGGATATAGCGATTTTAGAAAAGGTTCAGAGAAGAGCCACCAAAATGGTAAAGGGGATGGAAGGATACTCCTATGAGGAAAGGCTAAAAAGGTTAGGGCTCTTTAACCTGGAAAAGAGACGGCTGAGGGGAGATATGATAGAAGTCTATAAATTAATGAACGGAGTGGAACGGGTAAACGTAGATCGATTGTTTACCTTATCAGAATATAGAAAGACTAGGGGACATGCAATGAAGCTACAGTGTAAACTATTTAAGACTAATAAAAGAAAATATTTTTTCACTCAACGTGTAATCAAACTCTGGAATTTGTTACCGGAGGATGTAGTAAAGGCTGTTAGTGTAGCTGGGTTTAAAAAAGGTTTGGACAAGTTCCTGGAGGAAAGGTCCATAAACCATTATTAAGAAGTGACCGAAGATATCAATGCTTGACCCAGTACAAGCACTGTGGAACTTGTGTCTCTTGGGGAAACTGCTAGGTACATATGACCTAGATTGGCCACTGTTGGAAACAGAATACTGGGCTTGATGGACCTTGGTCTGACCCAGTATGGCATATCTTATGTTCTTATGTTCTTATGTTCTGTTCAATGTAATTTCAGTTTGTTCAATGTAAACCGCACTGATGCAGAATAGCACGGTATATAAGAGAATATAAATAAATCTGTACCTCTGATGAGAAAATCCATCAGAGTTATTAGGAGGGTTTCAACTCCATGGAAGGGTCGGAATCCGAATTGGTGTGAATCAAGGGTTTTGTGCATGTCTATGTGATCTTGTAGTTGTAGTTGTATAATTTTTTCTATTATTTTAGCAATGAATGGTATACTGGCTATGGGCCTGCATGAATTTGGGTCTTTTGGGTCAAGTTTATTGTTTTTTATGATAGGACGAATAGAGGTGAGCTTTAGGGCATCAGGCATGATGCCTTGGGAGAGTGATTGGTTTACTATGTATAGTATGTTTGCGGCGAGTTCGGCTTTTGTGGACTTGATCCATGATACTGGGCATGGGTCAAGAGGGGGAGGTTGTGGTATTAATCATTGTTATGATCTTAAGGAGGTGTTTTTGGTCGACCATGTGAAACGTTGTCCATTCGTTATTGGTTTTTGGATTTGCCTGCAATGTTGTTATTGTGATAAGAGGTTTATTTTTTAGTTTCTCAGCAAAGTGTGCCACTAATGTTTGTACACTTATTGTGGATTGTTTAAGTTCTGGTTTCTGTGTCTTTGTCAGTGTTTTTACAATCGCGAATAATTAGGGCGATTGATGGCCATGTTTATTACTTTAGAGTGGTAGTCTCTTTTTGATTTGTTGATTGCATCTTTATATGCATTGAGTAATCTTGTGTATTGGAATTTGTTTTCTTTTGATTTTGTTATTCTCCACCTTTTTTCTTGTTTTCTCAGTTGTTTTTTTAACTTGGCAAGGTCCTTCATGAAGCATTTTTCTGACTTTTTTATTTATTTTTGTGTGATTTTCGTGGAGGCGGCTGCTTCTTGGATTGTTAAGTTCCATTGGTTTATGGTTGTATTGATATTTGGTGGGTTTGTAGTGAGTTTGGTAATACCTTGTCTAGGAAGGCATCTTTATCAAAGTGGGTGAAGCGTGAGTTGTGTGGTATAGTGTTTGTTGTATTGGAGGTTGTTTGTGAGAGGAGATGGAAGGTTATCAAGTGGTGGTCAGACCATGGTACCTCTGTTATGATTGGGGGGAGGGTGTAGTTGGTGGTTATGAGATTAATTAAACCATGTTTCTGTAATGGCCACAGTGACAAGTCCATTTCCACCATTTGGGCTTCCAGGTCAGGAACTTTGCTGGCTAAGCTTCGAGCATTTGTGCTCATTGCTTTCCAGCATTTAACTGGCTTGCATGTATTTTGCATTGATTTTCTTCTACCCACCTCTTCCCACTTGTCGATGTGTGGTTTAAAGGTGTGGCTGTTTCTGATGTTGTTCTGCTTTTGCTGGGAGTGACGTCCTAAACTTGTCCTTCCTCATCCAGTTTAAATGTATTTCCACATACTGCCTGAATTTTTCACTTAGGATTCTTTTTCCTGAGACAGAGATATGTAGTCCATCAGCACAGTATAGTCTCTTATTGGTCCATCTGCTTCCCTAGTTGCCTATAAATCTGAATCCTTCTTGTTTGCACCAGGTCTAGAGCCATGTATTAAAGTTGTTTATGTGATGCAGACTTTCTGCCTTCTTACCAAGAACAGGTAGAACTTCTGAGAATGCTACAGTGTTAGCAATGGGCTTGAGTTTCTCTCCCAGAGTCTGGAAGTCCCTTTAAACTGCAGATGCACTGTTTCTAGCCAGGCCATTTGTACCCAAGTGGATGACAACATTAATTTTGGAGTGCTCACTTTCTGGGCTTAGTAAATCAACAAATTGGTTTGTATTCCTGCTGGCTGAAGAGCCTGGGATGCATTTGACTATCTTCTCTCATTTGAACTGTGTTCCCAAGTTGGTGCCTCTGATGATGGAATCTCCAAGTAGTGGTAGTTTTCTGTTTTGTGATTTTATTTTCTTCACATTTGGTGCTTTATCAGTAGATTGGGCAATGACTGTCTCATTTAAGGGCCCTTCAGTTTTCATGGATTGAGCCACCTCATTAACCAAGGCAGAGAAGGCATTATGCAGGGATATCTCTTGATGTACAGGGTGTCTCTGCGTTACAGGTTGCAACCTACCAGAGCCCACTGTGATCCATTTGTTTATTTATTTAATTTATTTATTTTATTTTATTAACATTTCTATACCGCAATTTCCTACATTTCACTTGTGCTTTACATTGAATAGAATAATCAGTACAGACAGTACAGATTCAGTTTACATGGAACAGGGAATAACTATGTACAGTAAACAGTAAAATTAACTTTGTTAACTATATACAGGGTGATCTTGTGTTGCAGTGGTAAGTTGCATGAGGGTCCTTGTTTGGTTGTGTCGGTTGCTGTATGTTTGATTCTTTGTGGGAGCGGTGGTGGACTTTGTTTGGTTTGTATTCTAGAAGAGGTGTGTTTCATTGCAGCTAGTTCTTCCATTAATACAGTCAATTCTTTATGCATAGCAGCTAACTTGAGGCATATAGGGCAAGCTCTTAGGTTCCAAATGATTCTTCTCAGAATGAAAGCACCACAGTTATTGCACTGAATACACAACATGCTGATTAAGTGGTCCTAGCAGAGAAGAAAAGGTGGGTTCAACACCTAATTAAAAGGATAGTTGTCAACATATGTGACCACTATATAGGCAATGCAGCCCTGGGGTGAGTGGGGTGAGGGGTAGGGTGGGCGGTAACTTAAGTGTCCCTGGCCAATAGGCCTTGCATGAACTGAGGACACACTCAGATATCTGATTTAAAGGCTATGCAAGGAATATAGGCAGTCAGAATATTCCCTATCCAACAGTTAAATTCTATATTAGCAAACAAAATAGGCAATAGATAGAAAGGCTGAAAGCTTAGCTGTGTAGAGTCTCTGGAAGCTGTGAAGACTAGAGTTGATCAGGTACTTGTGGACGGGCTGTAAGGTAATTTAATTAGCTCCACACTGTGAGCAGGCTTGCAAGAGACAATTCCAACAATGGAAGCAGAAATAGCCAAACTGATCTTTTTACTTCTATGTTATCTGCCTACTGTGCAAAGGTCCCTGTAATTTTAATATGATATCTTTGCTACTAAAGTAAGAGGGAGACTCAGGTAAAAGACCAGGTCTCTGCAAATCTAAGTATTTCTATTCCAAGTAGCTTTATATCACAAGTCTCCCTGGCCAATAGGCCTTGCATGAACTGAGGGCACACTCAGATATCTGATTTAAAAGTTAAGCAAGGAATGTAGGCAGTCAGAGTATTCCTAAAAATGAATGTATATCCAACAGTTAAATTCTGTATTAGCAAACAGAACAGGCAATAGATAGAAAGGCTGAAAGCTTAGCTGTGTGGAGTCTCTGGAAGCTATGAAGACTAGAGTTGATCAGGTACTTGTGGACAGGCTGTAAGGTAATTTAATTAGCTCCAACCTGTAAGCAGGCTTGCATCATAGACTATATTCAGTATCACCCAAAGTGACATCCTCTGCATCACCAAATCTTGGCTAAAAAGCACTGACCAGGGTCATTCTATCTCAGATCATTCCACAATACCATACTGCCTTCAACTGCCCGCGCACCCACAAGAGAGGTGGTAGGGTACTTATCCTTGTGCGAACGGACCTTAAATTTAAAACATCCCGATCTGTAAGCCACAAACATTGTGACTTAATCATGATAAAAAACAGACATCTAGCAATTTGTCTTACCTACAGAGCCCCAAATGCTCCTGCTGATGAGACATCCAACATCCTCGAAGGCGTATGTTCGGCCATCTCTCCTCATAAGCCGCTTATACTACTAGACAACCTAAACCTGAGCTTTGCACCTAGCAGAGAAAAAGCTGCTTTCCACAAGACAATGGAATCACTTAACTTTTGCCAAATCCTGCTCAGGTTCTACTCTGGACCTCATCTTTGTCCCAAAGAACCTTTACTCACAGGACAGCATAACAACCCCTCTTGCTGTACCAATACTCTAGTGAGATCACCATGCTATACACTTCAAGATTCACCTCACCCCAACAAGGAAAATCACAGAGAATACCCTACTCTGAAAGAAGATTTAAAAGGTATAACCTAGACCAATTCATCAAAGATATCCTTCCCAGCCTCCCCCAGGACTTCGCAGATCCAGTGAGACAATTAAAACCTGGAGTTCCACCATCAGTGCAGCAGCAACGGCTCCTTACTGCCCAAATCTTGGAAGTATAGAAGAAAGATCCAAATCTGCCCCATGGTACTCCAACAAAAACTTTGCCAGCTAGAGCATAAATGGAAACACAACTGGTCACAAGCCACCCTTCTTCAATACCAGAAAATACAAAGAGACTACAATAATCTGACAACAAGCACAAATAAGAATACTACACCAATGTTATCTTAAAAGCCAGCAACAAGCCTCGAAAACTATTTGAAATTTTCCGCACTGAAGGATCCATCCCACAAAGACGACACTATCCATCCCCAAATTTTAGCACATTTCCTCATCAACAAGAACAAACCACCCTTAAGAACTTCACTGCCAAACACCTCAACTACAGAACCCAACGTCAAACACAAATGGTACTGAACTATGGAGGAATTGTTCCGCACCATTGCTGCCTTAAAAACCAGTAGAGCGCCCTCTGACCACTGCCCAGTCAGGTGGATCAAATAAGTCAAGGACGAAGTTGTCAACTGTATCCACAACACCAGAAGTTCTTCACTATCGCAAACAAGTTAACATCAGACTCATCCAAACAAGTTAACATCAGACTCATCCAAAAAAACAACTCAACAACAGCACTGATCCTGCAAATTTCCGCCCTATTTCCAGCCTGCCCAAATAATTGAAAAGGTGGTGCAGAGAGAACTGCAAGACAATATTGAACTGTATGCTTCTCTGGATCCACACCAACGTGAATTTTGCCCTAACCATAGTGTTGAGACCCTCCTCATACATCTGTTCAACAAATTCCTAAGAGGAATCGACAACATAAAAACTGGATTCCTACTCATCTTTGTTGACATCTCCTTGGCCATCAACACTGTATCACACAGCATCTTCTTAAAACGACTAACTAACATTGGACTTCACAGCTCAACATTCAACTGGTTCCATTCCTACCTCAGTGACAGACAACAAAAGGTCAGAGTTGATTCAAACACCTCCACTCCGTTCAACACAATACAGGGAGTCCTGCAAGGGTCTTCCCTGCCTGCTCTTCCTACTTACAACCAGTTTGCAGCATCTTCAAGCAGCACAAAACTAACTATTCCATTTATGCAGATGACATCATTGGTCTATTCCCCTTTCCATCTCGAAATGCCAGACTATACAGCTATCACTAAATACCTACAGGAGATGAGCAACTGGCTGGCTTCCAAAATCCTCCAAGTCAACTTCAAAACATCCGAGGTGCTATTACTAACACGGGACTCTTCCTTTACCCCCCATCATCAGTCTCCATCATGGACACTCTAATCTCAGTAAAAGAGGAAGTTTGCGACCTTGGTGTCACCCTTGATCCCTTTCTAAACTTACAAGCCCACATCAACAGAACCTCCAAAAATGCATTACAAAAGCTCGCTATTATCCGAAGACTAAAACCCCTCCTCAGTCTGGATCACTTCTGCACGATCTGTCAAGCAGTTATAACCTGTGGCAAGGAAGCCTATCGGGAGTTTGAGGGAGGACAAAGAGACAGGGAATTCACATTAGTAAAGGGCCCCCTTTTACTGAGGCAGGGTAGGAAAGACACAAACACCTCCGGGAATCAGAAAACTTCCACCTGGCCCACATTTCATCCTCCCCCTAGTGTAATGAAGGGGAGAGGATACAGAGCCCACAGCCCTTTAGGCAGGGAATGCTCCAAGTATTCAGGTGCAAGAAGGCAGGCTGATTGGAATCACCTGGGTAGGGAGGGGTTGAAGCTAGAGCCCTAGAAGTATAAACTGAAGCCAGAGTATGAGCAGCAGCAGGGAAGAAGGAGAAGCAGGAAGCCAGACTGCCACAAGCCGAACCATAACTGCAAGCTGGAGAAATTTGTCTGGTGCAGAACAGAGCAGAGCAAAGGCATGGAGCTTCCCAGAGAGGAGAGTGCTGAGTGGAATCTAGCACGTCTACAAGAGGCTTTGAAGCCAGGAACAGGAGAGACACCAAGTTTCTCAGGGAGGCTGGTAGCTGAGGACGCTGAACAGAACAGAGAGTCTGAGCCTATGCAGCTGGGAGAGTTTGAGGTAAAGCTAAAGGAGGAAGACACTCCTATGGATTGTTCTTTGTGCAAGGTTTTAAACTTGAGGAACGGAGAAAACAAGCTAGTCCTGAGAGAGAGTTTACCAGGGAAAGTAACCCAGAGTCCACAAGCTGGGGTGGCCCTGATTCCTTCCTTTTGCTAGAGGGAACGTCACAAGGACTAAGGATTAAGGCTGGAAACTGTGATGAGCTTGTTAAGCACCTGCTGCAAGAAACGAGGACATTGGGGTAAGAAAGTAGCCATTGTAATAGAGCTTTCTTCTGCCCTGAAATGTATTTGTTGTTTGGAGGGGTTTTTTTGAAGCTGAAGAGAAGCTATACTATCATGGACAGTGAATGTGTTTTTGTTTTGTGCTTTTGCCAGCAAGGCTAAATCTCAGAGCAGGGATTTTAGGATCAGGAGACACAGAAATACCTATGTGGTCCCAACATGTGATTAGTGCTTTCTTTTTATGTCCAGCAGGTGATGGGGTCACACAAGAAAAGAAGAGAGAGGAAAAGAGAGAAGAATGGGGAAACTCGTTCACACACGAGGTGCACCCAGCACTCCACCTAAATTCTCACATGCAAGAGAGACATTTTCCACGTACTGAGTGTGAGAGCGGTTTCAATCATAGCGATTGCATAAGAAGCCCCCTGGAAACCCACATAGCAGAGGGAACTACCCCAACAGAGATGCCTTCTACATCTTTTAAAAGCCCTGAATCTGGAGGAAATTTGACTCCTAAGAAATCTGTAACAATGCACCAGAAAATCCACAGGGCTGAAAAAAGATTTCACTGCACTGAATGTGAGAAATCTTTCCTCAAAAACTTACAACTTTTGATTCATCAAAGAACCCACATGGGGGAGAGACCCTTTAGTTGTACTGAATGTGGGAAATGCTTCCCCAGAAAAGCAGAACTAGTGTTGCATCATAGAAGCCACACAGGGGAAAAAATATTTTGTTGTACTGAATGTGGGAAATATTTCCTTATGAAACAACAACTAGTGCGGCATCATATAACTCACACGGGGGAGAAACCTTTTAGTTGTACTGATTGTGGGATATGTTTCCCCAGAAAAGGAGAACTAGTGAGGCATCATAGAATCCACACAGGGGAGAAACCCTTTAGTTGTACTGATTGTGGGAAATGTTTCCTCAGAAATGCTAATCTAGTAGTGCATCGTAGAACCCACACAGGGGAAAAACCTTTTAGTTGTACTGAGTGTGGGAAATGTTTCCCCAGAAATGCTAATCTAGTAGTGCATCGTAGAACCCACACAGGGGAAAAACCTTTTAGTTGTACTGAGTGTGGGAAATGTTTCCACAGAAAAGACGAATTAATGACGCATCATAGAAGCCACACATGGGAAAAACCATTTAGTTGTACTGAGTGTGGGAAATGTTTCCGCAGAAAAGACGAACTAATGACGCATCATAGATGCCACACAGGGGAAAAACCTTTTAGTTGTACTGAATGTGGGAAATGTTTCCACAGAAAAGCTAATCTAGTAAAGCATCGTAGAACCCACACAGGGGAAAAAACTTTTAGTTGTACTGAGTGTGGGAAATGTTTCCCCACAATAGCTAATCTAGTAATGCATCGTAGAACCCACACGGGGGAAAAACCTTTTAGTTGTATTGAGTGTGGGAAATGTTTCCGCAGAAAAGACAAACTAATGACGCATCATATAAGCCACACAGGGGAAAAACCTTTTAGTTGTACTGAGTGTGGGAAATGTTTTCGCAGAAAAGACGAACTAATGACGCATCATAGAAGCCACACAGGGGAAAAACCTTTTAGTTGTACTGAATGTGGGAAATGTTTCCACACAAAAACTAATCTAGTAAAGCATCGTAGAACCCACACAGGGGAAAAACCTTTTAGTTGTACTGAGTGTGGGAAATGTCTCTCCACAAAAGCTAATCTAGTAATGCATCATAGAACCCACACAGGGGAAAAACCTTTTAGTTGTACTGAGTGTGGGAAATGTTTCCCCAGAAAAGCTAATCTAGTAATGCATCGTAGAACCCACACAGGGGAAAAACCTTTTAGCTGTATTGAATGTGGGAAATGTTTCCACAGTAAAGCTGATCTAGTAAAGCATCGTAGAACCCACACAGGGGAAAAACCTTTTAATTGTACTGAGTGTGGGAAATGTTTCCCCAGAAAAGCTAATCTAGTAATGCATCGTAGAATCCACACAGGGGAAAAACCTTTTAGTTGTACTGAATGTGGGAAACGTTTCCCCAGAAAAGCAAATCTAGTAAGGCATCATAGAATCCACACAGGGAAAAACCTTTTAGTTGTACCGAGCGTGGGAAATGTTTCCCCAGAAAAGCAGAACTAGTGAGGCATCATAAAATCCACATAGGGGAGAAACCTTTTAGTTGTACTAATTGTGGGAAAGGTTTCGTCACAAAAGCAGAACTATTGACACATCATAGAAGCCACACAGGGAAAAACCTTTTAGTTGTACCGAGTGTGGGAAATGTTTCCCCAGAAAAGCAGAACTAGTGAGGCATCATAGAACCCATACAAGGGAAAAACCTTTTAGTTGTACCGAGTGTGGTAAATGTTTTCCCAGAAAAGCAGAACTAGTGAGGCATCATAGAACCCACACAGGGGAAAAACATTTTAGTTGTTCTGATTGTGGGAAATGTTTCCTCGCGAAAGCACAACTAATGACTCATCATAGAAGCCACACAGGGAAAAACCTTTTAGTTGTACTGAGTGTGGGAAATGTTTCCCCAGAAAAGCTAATCTAGTAATGCATCGTAGAACCCACACAGGGGAAAAACCTTTTAGTTGTATTGAGTGTGGGAAATGTTTCCCCACAAAAGCTAATCTAGTAATGCATCGTAGACCCACACAGGGGAAAAACCTTTTAGTTGTACTGAGTGTGGGAAATGTTTCCCCAGAAAAGACGAACTAATGATGCATCATAGAAGCCACACAGGGGAAAAACCTTTTAGTTGTTCTGAATGTGGGAAATGTTTTCCCACAAAAGCTAATCTAGTAATGCATCGTAGAACCCACACAGGAGAAAAACCTTTTAGTTGTACTGAGTGTGGGAAATGTTTCCCCAGAAAAGCTAATCTAGTAATGCATCATAGAACCCACACAGGGGAAAAACCTTTTAGCTGTACCAAGTGTGGGAAATGTTGTACACAATGCCCACACAAAGAAGATTTAAGAGCTTCGACAAGATCAATTTCTAAAAAACACAATACAACACCTAACCCCAGAAACAAATGAGCTGGATGCACAACTCACTAACTGGAACAATACAGTATATGACGCCGCCAAAGCAACAGAAGCTAGGCCCACAAGACGTCGATGCGACAAGTTACAAAACAAACCATGGTAAACAAAGGACATACGGAGAGAAAAAAGAGAACTACGAAAAGTAGAACAAAGATGGAGAAAGACCAAGGCACCCGAGACCCAACAACTATACCTAACGAAACAAAAACAATACAACAAACAAATCAACCAAACAAAGCGAGAATATCACACAAACCTGATAAATAATGCCAACAACAAGCCCAGAGAGCTATTCGAAATCGTGAAAACACTCACCAAGGAACAGAGGGCCGAAGATGAAGTACAGATAGACCCGCAAAAATTTGCTGACCACATACAAGAAATATTCCACTATGCAGAACCAACATCTCCCAGCTCAACCTCAAAAACAAATGCACCCCTAAAAATCTGGGATACATTCAGTACCCCATCCGCAGAGCAGCTTTCCAACATAATCACCACAATCAATACCAGCACAGCTCCTACAGACCCTTGCCCAGTGGCATGGATCAAAGCCACCAAATCAAGCTTCATCCAAACCATACAAAACATGGTGCACAACTCCCTTACACAAGGATTCATGCCAAATCAGCTAAAGCTAGCCACAATAAGACCGATCCCAAAGAAAACAACTCTCGACAAATCCAACCCAGAAGCGTACAGACCTATTTCCAGCATACCCTTTCTGGCTAAAATCATCGAAAAAACAGTACAGCACCAACTACAAGAGCACATTGACAACTACGCCCCACTAGACAACAACCAACATGGTTTTCGTCCCAACCATGGAGTTGAGACTCTACTAATATACCTCTTTGACAGCATTCTCCGTCTCATAGACAACTCAAGGAACGGAATCATAATGGTCTTCATCGACATATCGTCTGCATTCGACACAATAGAACACAAGAACCTCCTGGAAAGACTACAAAACATCGGGCTACATGGTACCACCTTAAAATGGTTCCTCTCATATCTAACCGACAGGCAGATACAAGTCAAGGTAGGCCACAACACCTCCCGACCAATAAAAGTATGCCAAGGAGTTCCACAGGGATCAGCCCTTTCAGCACTCCTCTTCAATATCTACATACAACCGATATGTGACATCCTAAAAAAGAACAACATTCTATATGCAATATACGCAGATGATATCATGATATACACACACATAACAGTTGACAACCCGGACTACTCCAAAATAACAAACTGCCTCGCACAAATGACAAATTGGTGTCAAAACAACAACCTATCTATAAACTATGGCAAGACCGAAGCACTATTCATTACTCACAACCCGGACTTCATCACTCCACTAAACATCAAAATACAAGACTCAACCATACCGATAAAATCTGAAGTGAAGTACCTCGGAGTGACCTTGGACAAGGAGCTGAACCTCAAAACACACATAAACAAAACTATCAAGAGTGCATACTACAGGATGATGATCGTCAGAAGACTCAAACCCCTCCTCGCTCCTGAACACTTTTGTACAGTATGCCAGGCACTAATAACCCCCATACTGGACTTCTGTAATCCAATCTACCTTGGCATAGCCAAACAAACACTCAGACCACTCCAATTAGCACAAAACATGGCAGCCCGCATTATATCTGGCTCAACGAGACAAGAACACATCACACCCATCCTGAAAGACCTACACTGGCTCCCAATCAGCTCACGCATCAAATACAAAACACTCATAAACATCTTCAAGATCAAACACCACTCTTCAGCCAACAGCCTACATACTCTTATTCAACCAGACACAAGCATACGCCTGAGGAGAAAAGGCACATCCAACCGTGTACTTACTCCAAAAGACATCCTAAAGTCGTGCAAGCAAACCACAGAACGAGCACTCTCTCTGGCTGCCCCAGCAATATGGAACTCCCTACCAGACGAACTGAGAACAACAACGGACCTCAAAGACTTTCGCAAGCATCAGAAAACCACACTTTTCAAGGAACACTATGGACACACCACATGACCCACTAACGAGCAAGTCCAATGTCATACCTAAGACATGTACATAGAAGCATGTAGAAAACTACCCATGTATAATAGCGCACTATGTAAATAGACACACCTAATTGAACACACAACACATCAAACACGCAACACACCCCACTGCATGAAACACATGATCACTACTTTGATTGTTTGCTGTGACACCGCCTTGATTGTAGGATAAGGCGGTATACAAATACTGTTAAATAAATAAATACTGAATGTGGGAAATGTTTCCACAGTAAAGCTGATCTAGTAAAGCATCGTAGAACCCACACAGGGGAAAAACCTTTTAGTTGTACTGAATGTGGGAAACGTTTCCCCAGAAAAGCTAATCTAGTAAGGTATCATAGAACCCACACAGGGAAAAACCTTTTAGTTGTACCGAGTGTGGGAAATGTTTCCCCAGAAAAGCTAATCTAGTAAGGCATCATAGAACCCACACAGGGAAAAACCTTTTAGTTGTACCGAGTGTGGGAAATGTTTCCCTAGAAAAGCAGAACTAGTGAGGCATCATAAAATCCACACGGGGGAGAAACCTTTTAGT
This sequence comes from Ichthyophis bannanicus, assembly GCA_033557465.1. NCBI lineage: Eukaryota > Metazoa > Chordata > Amphibia > Gymnophiona > Ichthyophiidae > Ichthyophis > Ichthyophis bannanicus. Next base: position 40,038,594 of record CM066031.1, read on the forward strand.
TGTACTAATTGTGGGAAAGGTTTCCACAGAAAAGCTCATCTAGTAACGCATCATAGAACCCACACAGGTGAAAAACCTTTTAGTTGTTCTGATTGTGGGAAATGTTTCCGCACGAAAGCACAACTAATGACTCATCATAGAAGCCACACAGGGAAAAACCTTTTAGTTGTACTGATTGTGGGAAAGGTTTCCCCACAAAAGCTAATCTAGTAATGCATCGTAGAACCCACACAGGGGAAAAACCTTTTAGTTGTACTGAGTGTTGGAAATGTTTCCACAGAAAAGCTGATTTAGTAATGCATCGTAGAACCCACACGGGAAAAACCTTTTAGCTGTACTGAATGTGGGAAATGTTTCCCCAGAAAAGACGAACTAATGATGCATCATAGAAGCCACACAGGGGAAAAACCTTTTAGTTGTACTGAGTGTGGGAAATGTTTCCCTAGAAAAGCTAATCTAGTAATGCATCATAGAACCCACACAGGGAGAAGCCTTTTAGTTGTACGGAGTGTGGGAAATGTTTCCCCAGAAAAGCAGAACTAGTGAGGCATCATAAAATCCACATGTGGGAGAAACCTTTTAGTTGTACTAATTGTGGGAAAGGTTTCGTCACAAAAGCAGAACTATTGACACATTATAGAAGCCACACAGGGAAAAACCTTTTAGTTGTACCGAGTGTGGGAAATGTTTCCCCAGAAAAGCAGAACTAGTGAGGCATCATAAAATCCACATGGGGGAGAAACCTTTTAGTTGTACTAATTGTGGGAAATGTTTTCCCAGAAAAGCAGAACTAGTGAGGCATCATAGAACCCACAAAGGGGAAAAACCTTTTAGTTGTTCTGATTGTGGGAAATGTTTCCTCGCGAAAGCACAACTAATGACTCATCATAGAAGCCACACAGGGAAAAACCTTTTAGTTGTACCGAGTGTGGGAAATGTTTCCCCAGAAAAGCAGAACTAGTGAGGCATCGTAGAACCCAAATGGGAGAGAAACCTTTAGTTATACTGATTGTGGGAAATGTTTCCCCAGAAAAGGAGCACCGAAGACTACCTTCCAGCTCCCCCGATTGAGGTGCAGTGAAAGAGTGGGAAGTCCCTTGCTCCACTTGATCGTTGCTGCCCAATCGGCTTCCACCACCGGACATAAAAAGAAGCACCATTGGGCACTCCCATGCCTTGCAGGCCTGCAACTGAGGGCCTCGCCAGAGGGCCTTTTGGCACGGCTCTTAGGAGGAGATATCTGGCTATCCACCACTCCTTGAATCTTCCACCCAGCAGCAACTTAAGTTTGCTACTTGTCGCAACGACTCATTCTGCCAGCACACCGCCAGGACAATAAACCAAAGGAGGGCTCCACCACTTCCTTTACAAGCTGACCCAATCTCCAATCAAGCCTGCTCCAGGAATACAAGGTACCCCAGAAACCATGCCTCCCTTCCTAAACCCAGCATACCTCATAATGCCATTCTCACTTACCTTGCCATGCTCACCCATTATTACCAACATATACTCAAACCACCCCATTCCAAATACTACACTTACTCAACCTATAAACACCACCAAGCCTCCCCCCATCCACAGAAACTCATACACCCCACCAATTCCAACCCACACTTCTACCCTCACAAACACACAAGCTCTCTAGTAAACACACGCTCAGTGAGAAATAAACTCCCCATGCTCTGAGACCTGATCATATCTCAAAAGATAAATATTCTCTGCATAACAGAAACCTGGCTATCATATTCAGATACAGTACTCATGAACCAGCTACAACCTAATGGATATAGTATGCACAACTGCTCACGAGTGCATGCCAGAGGAGGAGGAGTAGCCATCTTAGCGAAATCCAACCTCCACTTCAGGAACTATGCATCAGAAACAACTAAAGAAGCGAACATACTCAGAATCACCAACAAACGCCTCTCCATATGTCTAACTTACCGAGCACCTTCTGCACGCACAGATCTGTCGGACATTCTAAAGCATGTTTCAGAGAGCGCCAGCACCATGAAAGAACAGATAATTCTCGAGACCTCAACCTCACTTCATTACAGGAGAAGCACGCTGAAGCCTTTATTAGTGCAATGGAAGCAATGGTCCTGACTCAAATCATACATGACTCAACACACGAAAAAGGAATACCCTAGATCTGATATTCCTCATCTCCCAAATTGCCATCTCCTGCAAGAACCCTAGGATCACAAATGTACCATGGTCTGACTACCATCTCATCAACTTCACTAGCACATACCAGCATATCCACTTCAAAGAGAACAATCAACTCGCAAAGAAATTTAAACCATTTAACAAGGAGGACTTCCTAGCCCAAGTACTACCTAAACTACAAACTGACTCCTCCAAAACTGAAGACCTAGTCGAGAACTGGAATACTATAATTGCCTCTGCAGTATGTACAACAACAAACCAAACCGGAGTCAGGGTTAGCTCGGCCAGAGCCCGTTGGTTCACCCCCAACCTACGGAGACTAAGGACCTCACTCAGAAGGGCCAAGAGAAAATGGAGAAAGACTAGGAAAGAAACAGACAGAGCAAGATACATGAACGAACTGGATAACTACCGCATAGAAACAGATAATGCAAATAGGGCCTACCACTCAAAAATCATAAATACATCAATTAACAGACCACATGAACTCTTTGACATTGTTAAAAAGTTAAAAAAGACACCTAACCACTTAAACCAACTCCCAAATATGCCAACAGAACAGCTGGCAGGTCAGTAGAAACAGCTCCAACAACTACACAACTCACCTCCAAGAGCAACAACAATAGCCTATTGTACTGCTCAGGGCACTGAATGGAGTACATTTGAAACGATCACCAAAGGAAGGATAGAATCCACCATCTCAAGTCTGAACACTGCTACCTCCCCACTAGATCCTTGCCCTGTGGAGTTGATAAAGAAAACTAAACTGGACATAAGCACAGCCCTAGCATGCATAGCAAATGAATCACTCAAGCCAGACACATGCCAGACAGCCTCAAAACCTCTATCATTTGCCCAACCCTTGAGAAACATAATCTGGACCCCTATGACCCCACATCTTTCAGGCCACTAGCAAGTCTCCCATTCACTGCCAAAATCATCGAGAAGATAGTTCAACAGCCACTCCAAGACCATCTAGACATAAACAACTCGCTAGACCCACAGCAACATGGATTCCGCCCGTCTCATGAGGTTGAGACCCTCATGATATCTCTATTGAACACCCTAATCAAAGGAATACAGGCCAAACAATCTGGATATGCTATGATCTTCCTGGATATATTGGCAGCTTTTGACACGGTCTCCCACAGCACCCTCCTACACAGACTACAGGAGATTGGAACCACTGTAAAACAATGTCCTTAATACCAATCTTAAGTGATCAACAGACAACTGATCCACACCAGCGTGGCAGCCTCTCCCCACTTTCGACAGAATCAAGGAGTACCCCAAGGCTCAACTCTCTCCGCAATGCTCTTTAATATCTACCTTCAATCTCTTTGCTTGACAATACGCTCTCACAACATCAACTACCATATTTACGCAGACGACATAATGCTTTATGGAACTATCACAACCACAAACCCAATGAACAATCATCTAACAAACTGCTTCATTGACGTCTCAAAATGGCTCCAAGAAAACAACCTATTAACCTTAAAAAGACTGAAGTCTTATTTGCTACCAAGGATCAAACCTTCACCCCCCCCCCCTGCCACACCTCACTTTGGGAACAACCCAAATACGAGTTCAACCCTATACTAAATACTTGGGGATCATCATTGATCAAACACTTTCATTTAATCAACAGATCGAAAAAACAGCTAGAACAATAATTCCTCAAAGCAAAGATGGTACAATGACTCAGGCCACTCATTGATCCACAGGATTTCAGAATGGGTATGCAGATTATGACACTCCCCCACCTGGACTACTGTAATGCAATCTATCATGGACTACCAGACACCCAAACCAACCCCCTATGAACTTCCCTCGACACCACTGCAAGAATCATCCAGAGTCAAGAAACCTGATCACATCACCCCAGTCTTGAGAGAGCTTCACATCCTACCTCTCGAAGCAAGGATCAAATACAAGACTCCTCTACTTATCCATAAAGTTCTCCATCAACTGCAGACTTCTCAGCTCCAGACTCTTCTCCCCCAGCCTACATCTAATAGACCTACCTGCCAGACCAACGGCAACACCCTCACTGCCCCACATGAAAGGACAAAGTTCAATCAGCATACCTGTAACACAGCATTTGAACTATACACACCCTCCCTCTGGAACTCCCTTCCCAACCAGATCCAAAACAACAAAGACCTCTCCTCATTCAGGAAACAATTAAAAACCCACCTGTTTGTGAACACCTCAGACCTGAGATGGACATCTATCACTAACTGCCGGTCCCTGGTAGTCTCCCAACAGACATAATCTGGACGAATCCCCAATCAATTGAGAGTCTTGTGTCAAAGTCAAGTACTGTTACTTACCTTGTCTGAATCATCAATGTTGCCCCCCCCCCTGGTGCTGGTTCCCTCCCCCCCCTCCCCCCGCCTATTATTGTTGAGCTGATTAATATTAAACCGCTTTGACCCGGTGAAAAGCAGCAAAAAATGCATAAATGCAGCTAAATAAATGAATACATTTAAAAAAACAATTAGTGATGCATCATACTGTAGATACCACACTGGGGAGAAACCTTTCAGTTGTACTGAGTGTGGGAAATGTTTTATGAAAGCACAGCTAGTCCGGCATCATAGAACCCACACAGGTGAGAAACTTTTTCATTGTACTGAATGTGGGAAATGTTTCCTCATTAAAGCACAGCTAGCGCTGCATCATAGAACCCACACAGGCAAGAAACATTTTAGTTGTACTGAATGTAGGAAACCTTTCTTCACAAAAGCAAAACTAGTGCAGCATCATAGAACCCACATGAGGGATAAACCTTGTAGTTGTACAGATTGTGGGAAGTGTTTCTTCTTGAAAACACAACTATTGACGCATCATAGAACCCACACAGGGGAGTAACCTTTTTATTGTACTGAATGTGGAAAATGTTTCTTCACGAAAGCTCAACTAGAGCAGCATCATAGAACCCACACAGGGGAGAAATGCCATCAATCAGCTGGCAATTGCTGTACTCTCCTACAGTTTTGGGATTGTGGATTGGCCTCATAAAGAGCTTGAAAAACTGGATGTGCGAACAAGAAAACTCCTCCATGCTCATGAAGTAATTTACAAAAGTCAGTGTATGCCAAGATTGTACATCCCTAGAGCTGAAGGAGGGCTATGACTTATAGAAATTGACTACACCTACAGAGCTACTATCATAGGCCTCCAACCCTATCTGACAGCATCATCGGATCCAAATATACAAAAAGTACTGAAATATGAAAGTAAACGTTCAGAATCTGTCTCCATCATCAAACTTGGACAAGCGTTCCGACGATTAGAAGGAATGAGTGAGAATCCACAGATGTGCATGAGAAAGAAAGTAACAGAATTTGCAAAACAAGAGAAAAAATCTCTTCAAAGAAATGGATCAAGCAGACGAGGAAAAACAAGTGACAAATGCACAAATACTGTGGGAAATACAGAGCGTTACTCCAAGAACCTTTTGTCGATCAAGAACGGACACATGAATGGCTGAGGAAAAGTAGACTGAAACCGAAGGATGAAAGATTGAAAGTTCCAGCCCAGGACAGCGGATTGCGGATGAGATGGTTTAGGTGTGTACTGAAAACATTGACACAACAGACATATGCTGATTCTGTAAGAAAGAGCTTGAAACAGTGACTCACCTAATAGCAGGCTGTGAAGTTCTGATGGCAGAAAATATCTATACAGAAAGGTACAACAAAGTAGCACACCTCCTCCATTGGAAACTCTGGAAACACTACAATAACACTGTCCCTGAAAAGCACTATCCCAGGGAATAACAGAGAATGAAGAGGTTATGATTACCTGGGACATTTCCATTCTGACGGATAAGAAACTGGATGCCAGAAAACCTGACATAGTGGTAAAGGAGAAGAACACCAGTACGGCATTGATAATAGAACGAATCAGCCAACGGCCTCCAGACCCTGTTCTCAAAGCCTCTAAATGAAAGGTCCAGAAGAAATAATTCCACCAACTTATTTGCAATCCCCACTCAGAAGCTAAAGAGTAAGCAATCTATATGTAACCGTGCACTATCATTATTTGCACCTACACTCTGGAACTCTCTACCATCAACACTACGAGCATTCACTGAAACAAAAGAATAAAAAAAAAATCTTAAGACACTCATCTTCCTAGAAGAATACAAAACACATTTGGAACCATGAAGGCAACCCAATGCTATTAGCTTATTAAAATGTTAATAGACAAGAACTATAAATACTATTATTCAGTCTTATTGTACTGTAAATAGTTGAGAACAATATATACCGTTTATATAGTGTTCTACTGTTACTATGATTAGTTCTATGTTGCCTTGTTCTATTATTACAATGTTTACTTCTATGTACAGCTAAGGCCTACCACAGCCCTGCTAAACCTCTGTTAAATGTAAACCACCTTGAATGGTAGAAAGGTGGAATAAAAACAAGTTTAAATAAATAAATAAGGTTAACCTCAGCACAATCTCCATCCGGCAAGTGGAGAACATCATTTCCAACCTGAACAGGACCACCTCCACGCTGGGCCCTTGCCCATTCACATGGATTAAAATATCCAAACAGGAGCTTAAACAACTCATTCTCCACATTGTCCATCGATCGCCATCGGATACATCGATCGCCATCAGATACACGCCTACGACATTGAAGCAAGCATAAGAACATAAGATATGCCATACTGGGTCAGACCAAAGTCCATCAAGTCCAGTATCCTGTTTCCAACAGTGGCCAATCTAGGTCATACATACCTAGCAGTTTCCCCAAAAGGCACAGGTTCCGCAATGCTTGTACTGGGTCAAGCATTGATATCCTGGGTCCCTTCTTAATAATGGTTTATGGACCTTTCCTCCAGGAACTTGTCCAAACCCTTTTTAAACCCAGCTACACTAACAGCCTTTATTACATCCTCCGGTAACAAATTCCAGAGTTTGATTACACGTTGAGTGAAAAAATATTTTCTTTTATTAGTCTTAAATAGTTTACCCTGTAGCTGCACTGCATGTCCCTTAGTCTTTCTATATTCTGATAACGTAAACAATCGATCTACGTTAACCCGTTCCACTCCATTCATTAATTTGTAGACTTCTATCATATCTCCCCTCAGCCGTCTCTTTTCCAGGTTAAAGAGCCCTAACCTTTTTTGCCTTTCTTCATGGGGGTCTTCCTTCCATCCCCTTTACCATTTTGGTGGCTCTTCTCTGAACCTTTTCTAATAACTCTATATCCTTTTTAAGATACGGCAACCAGAATTGCACACAATATTCAAGGTGTGGTCTCACCATGGAACGATATAGAGGCATTATAATATCTTTTGTTTTATTTTCCATTCTTTTCCTTATGATACCTAGCATTCTATTTGCTCTCTTGGCTGCCGCTGCACACTGGGCCGAGGGTTTTAACATGTTATCCACAATGACGCCTAAATCTTTTTCCTGGGTGGTGGCTCCTAATGTGGAACCTTGCATTGTGTAACCATAGTTTGGGTTGTTCTTCCATAGGTGCATAACTGTGCACTTGTCCACATTAAATTTCATCTGCCATTTTGATGCCCAGTCTTCCAATTTATCAAGATCCTCTTGCAATTTTCCACAATCCTCTTGGGTTTTAACAACTTTAAATAGTTTTGTGTCATCTGCAAATTTGATGACCTCACTCGTTATTCCACTTTCCAGGTCATTTATGAATATGTCAAAAAGCAGCGGACCCAGCACAGATCCCTGGGGTACACCACTATTCACCTTTCTCCATTGGGAAAATTGGCCATTTAGCCCAACCCTCTGCTTTCTATCTCTTAAACAGTTCTTGATCCACAGTAGTACACTGCCTCCTATCCCATGACTCTTTAGTTTTGCCAAAAGTCTCTGATGAGGGACCTTGTCAAAGGCTTTCTGAAAGTCCAAATACACTATATCAACCGACTCACCTTTGTCCACCTGTTTATTCACACTTTCAAAAAAACACAAGAGATTAGTAAGACAAGATCTTCCTTTTTCTAAAGCCATGTTGGCTGTCTCCCATTAGGCCATGACTATCTACATGCTGAGTAATTTTATTCTTTATGATGGTTTCTACCATTTTTCCCGGTACTGACGTGAGGCTCACCGGTCTGTAGTTTCCCAGATCACCCCTGGAACCCTTTTTAAAAATTGGTGTTACATTGGCGATCCTCCAATCTTCAGGTATTAGAGATGATTTTAATGATAGTTCACAGATTACTAATAGCAGGTCTGCAGTCTCATATTTCAGCATCTGTTAGACTATTACTAAAATCCCACATTCTCAACACAGCTCTTCCCTCTTCATATAGACCTATCTCAAGCATCCCAGCACTTGCCAAGATCATTGAGAAGACTGTACTACTACAAGCTCAGGAATTTGTGGGTTCTCACTCCCCCCTGGATGAGCACTGACACAGCTTTAAGCCCTTCCACAGCACAGAAACACTATTAGCATCCCTCCTCAACACACTGATCATTGGCACAAAGAAAACCTCACAAGGATTCTTCCTAGTGTTCCTGGTTCTGGCCGCCGCCTTTGACTCTGTCACCCCCCCCCCCCCCCAGCTCATAGCACATCTACATGAAACTGGCCTAAGAGGAAGGACCTTACAATGGTTCCAATCATATCTATCAGACCACTTTCAACAGATCAAAATAGGATCATAGATTTCAACTCTTTTCAAATTCCTCCAGGGACTGCTGCAGGGCTCAGCTCCCTGCTATTCAACATCTTTATATAACCCCTCTGGAAGGTCATACAGGAATGCAAGATCCTTTTCCACCTTTACGCCGATGATATACTCATCTATGCCCCATTTCCCATCATCAACCCACATTATTCCACAATCAGCAGATGCCTAGAGGCAGTCATAAGATGGTTTGGCCTCCACAACCTGCACATCAATCCCAACAAGACTGAAGTTCTGTTTATAACCAGGCATCCCGCCTTCTCCCCTCCAACTACAATAAACCTTGCAAATCTAACTTTACAAATAAAACAGGAAGTAAAATACCTGGGCATAGCTCTAGATCAGAATCTGAACTTCAGTACCCACATCAAAAATATCACTGGAGCAATATACCACCATATCAGAACTCCAAGGAACCTTAGACCACTCCTTGACCATGCAGACTTCAGAAATGTCTGCCTAGTACTCATCGTCTCCATCTTTGACTATGCTAACATTATCTATCAAGAACTCCCAAAATCCTCCTGACAGCCTCTGCAGCTCGCACAAAATGTAGCAGACTTCTCACAGGATGTAGCCATCATGACCACAATAAACAGGTGGACAAAGGTGAGTCGGTTGATATTGTGTATCTGGACTTTCAGAAAGCCTTTGACAAGGTCCCTCATGAGAGACTTTTGGCAAAACTAAAGAGTCATGGGATAGGAGGCAGTGTACTACTGTGGATCAGGAACTGGTTAAAAGATAGAAAGCAGAGGGTAGGGCTAAATGGCCAATTTTCCCAATGGAGAAAGGTGAATAGTGGTGTACCCCAGGGATCTGTGCTGGGTCCGCTGCTTTTTGACATATTCATAAATGACCTGGAAAGTGGAATAACGAGTGAGGTTATCAAATTTGCTGATGACACAAAACTATTTAAAGTTGTTAAAACCCAGGAGGATTGTGGAAAATTGCAAGAGGATCTTGATAAATTGGAAGACTGGGCATCAAAATGGCAGATGAAATTTAATGTGGAGAAGTGCAAGGTTATGCACCTAGGGAAGAACAACCCAAACTATGGTTACACGATGCAAGGTTCCACATTAGGAACCACCACCCAAGAAAAAGATTTAGGCGTCCTTGTGGATACCATGTTAAAACCCTCGGCCCAGTGTGCAGCGGCGGCCAAGAGAGCAAATAGAATGCTAGGTATGATAAGGAAAGGAATGGAAAATAAAACAAAAGATATTATAATGCCTCTATATCGTTCCATGGTGAGACCGCACCTCGAATATTGTGTGCAATTCTGGTCGCCATATCTTAAAAAGGATATAGCAATTTTAGAAAAGGTTCAGAGAAGAGCCACCAAAATGGTAAAGGGGATGGAAGGCTACTCCTATGAAGAAAGGCTAAAAAGGTTGGGGCTCTTTAACCTGGAAAAGAGACGGCTGAGGGGAGATATGATAGAAGTCTATAAATTAATGAACGGAGTGGAACGGGTAAACGTAGATCGATTGTTTACCTTATCAGAATATAGAAAGACTAGGGGACATGCAATGAAGCTACAGGGTAAACTATTTAAGACTAATAAAAGAAAATATTTTTTCACTCAACGTGTAATCAAACTCTGGAATTTGTTACCGGAGGATGTAGTAAAGGCTGTTAGTGTAGCTGGGTTTAAAAAAGGTTTGGACAAGTTCCTGGAGGAAAGGTCCATAAACCATTATTAAGAAGGGACCCAGGATATCAATGCTTGAACCAATACAAGCATTGTGGAACCTGTGTCCCTTGGGGAAACTGCTAGGTACGTATGACCTAGATTGGCCACTGTTGGAAACAGAATACTGGGCTTGATGGACCTTGGTCTGACCCAGTATGGCATATCTTATGTTCTTATGTTCTTATATCACTCATATTAAAGCAGCTACACTGTCTCACTATCCACAGCAGAGTTGGGTACAAGGTCAGACTAACAGTCTTTGCTTGATAATCCTTCATCTTTCTGCAGATTCCCTACAGGCATTTCTTGACATTACTCAATGCTGGAGACTGTGCAGAAGAGCAAGCCACTCCCTCCTTGCCTCCTTTTGCTCTTCTCCCTACCTCAATCACCCACACCAACGTCTCCACCTCCAACAGAGCTTTCCGCTTCTATGCTCGAACCACCTGGAACTCACTACCCCAGACTTTCGCTCCCTCTCAGACATTGGAGACTTTCTCAGAAAGTTAACTACACTCCTCTTCCTGGAATTCTTTGGCTCTGACATTTAGTCACGCACATCACCCATATGGTCCACAGGGCAACCCCCAGCCCTTTCCCTGCTGTCCCTATTTAGTATATGGTTCCAAGGTTTGCCTTCTACTGTTTCTCTGCTGCCTTGTCAAATGTTCTATAGTTTCATTGAATCAGTTTACTTGTTGTTCCTATCAGTTCTATGTAAACCACTGTGACTAGTAGATATGGTGGTATAAAAGTGCCGTTAAATAAATAAATAAATAAGAGGGTTCTGTGGATGCAGAATATATGTTTTAATTGAGCACCACATGGGGGATCATATGCATGTTGGGTGACTAAGAAAGGGACTGTAGCTCAATGGGAGATGAAGACTGCAACCTCTTGTAAACCCCCCCCCCCCCATGAGTCCTGCAGAAGCCCCTGTAAGCACTTACTGTTAGGGGTGGAGCAGGGCAGCAGCAGGTAGTGGGTTTTTCTCTTTCAGAAAGTTGACAACCCTAATCCTCTGCTGGGACAGGGTGACAGCTTCTGGGGGTCGGCAGAGAGTAGGGCATTCAAAGCTAAACAATTCTGACAGCCTGGGGGAACATATGGGTTAAGATTTACTTACATATCAACACTTTCAATCCACTCAGGGTCTGGCCCTTATTAGTTCACAATATGTTTGGTATGGAGAGAGGTGTTTTTTTTTCGTACAGTAAGTTCTATGGGGAAGGTTCTAGCTCTGTTCTGCTCTGCGCAGATTGGTGGGGCAGTTCGGTGGATGCAGAATATATGTTTGGATTTAATGCTATATGGGAGAGCATCGGTGTGTTGCAGGGACCCGAGAAGGGGACTGTGGCTGAATAGGTGCTGAAGAGTCCAACCTCTTGTACTGCACAACTGTGCTCTCTGCAGTTTGTGGGCAGAGCAAGGCAGGGATGGGGTGGGACAGGGGGCGGAGCATGTAAGAGCAGAGGGAAGAGTTAAGTGAGATGCTGGATCAGTGTGTGGGGAAGCTAATGAAAGGAAAAAATAAAGTTCTTACCGGTTCTGGGTGTGGAGGGCCATCGGAAGACAGGCTGGAGTGCTGAGAGGGACTGGGCAGTCAGGAAAATAGAGGCTATGGTAGATCAAAGTCTTGTCATCGGAGCTTCGAAAGAAAGCTTTGGTTTGATCTCCTTTAGTACTGACTGGTTTGTTCTTCGAGCAGTCCATAGACTGGAAGAAAATTGATGCCTTTGAATTATGGTGCTGGCGATGAATACTACGAGTGTATACCATAGACTGCCTGACCTTCATACTCTGGACATATCATGCAAAGAGAGAGATCATTAGAGAAAAACATCATGCTTGGCAAGGTAGAAGGTCAACGCAAAAGAGGAAGGGTGGCAATGAGATGGATCAATATAATAACAGCAGCTGTGGGTGCCAGTCTGTCAACAATGAGCTGCCTGACTGAAGACCAAACACAGTTTAGGACAATTATCCAGAGGGTCGCCATGAGTCGACATCAACTTGACGGCACTTAACAATAACTATAATACCTGACTACAGACTGAGTAATGCAGAGTGTGGTATACTTGTTTTGCTGATGTTATCTCCTCTTTTGATTTTCAATAAAAATTTAAAATTGAAAAAAAAAAGATTTAAAGTCTCAAAAAAAGTACTGGAGAGGTTCTCCCTTAGGCCATCTCTTTTCCAGGTTTATGAGACCTAACTTTTTAAGCATCTCTTCATAGGGGTATCCTTCCATCCTCTTTACCATTTTGGTGGCTCTTCTCTGTATCTTTCCTAATTTCGCTATATCCTTTTGAAGATACGGCAACCAGATTTGCACACAATATTTAAGGTGTGGTTGCACCCTAGAATGATACAGAGACATTACAATATCCTTTGTTTTATTCTCCATGTCTTTTCTTATGATTCCTAGCATTTTAATGGCTTCTGCTGCACACTCGGTTAATGCCGGCATGTTCCAGGGGTGGCCAGTAAGAGGCAGTATTCAGCTGCTAACCAAAAGCTAAACTGCAGGTGAAAGGGTGTCCTAACTTTATGCGGGTTTGCAGTTCAGATGGTGTCTGAATATTTCTGCTAACTGGACTGCAAAATATCAATCTAATGAAACTAGATATTCAAGGTCGGTCACTAGATATGCACTTGTATTAATGAGTCAGTTTTGCGCTCCAAAACTTAGTACCCCTACAATTCCACAACTTTTCTCCAATTCAACTGTTCATCAAGAATATGGCTAGGTCTCAGACTTCCCGGCACTTTCTTAGCATTCTGTCAGTAAACCAACAGGGCCATGCCAACTAGCATCAATGACCTGCCAAAGTGGTGAACAGATTACAATGTATATATAAACTATTTATCACACTTAAAAAAACAGTACAGACTTAAAGCGTAACCAATTATTTTCACCCAAAGTCATTTGGACTTTGGGAACACTCATTTGGACTTTGGGAATATTCATTGGGACTCTAAGGAAATTGTTAAGGAATTTTCATTCAAACTTTGATACTTTTTAGATTTTTCATGTTTAATTGTTTCTACACCTTGGTAGGGTTGATAGTTGAGCCAATTTTGAAAATAATTGGTTACACCAACTCGACGGCAGTTAGCAATAACACTTTGTTCTTTTTCCCCAGGAACTACCCTTAAACAGGCAAGTTTCCACTCTGTGTTATACATTTTTCAGATTAAATGTCACGAGCCCATTCATTTTTAAGTGTCTCTGCAGGGTTGCTGCACAATGGTAAGTTACTCTTCCTTGCCACTCTCCTGCGCCAGATCCCAGTTCAGATCCAGTTGCTCCTGATGATCTGGCTCCTTTGGTCTAGGGAAGTTCTTCAGTGTCCAATAAATTCTACTACTACTGACTGCTCCTGATCATTTGTATAGCGCTACAAGACATACACAGCACTGTACAGGCACATATAAGAGACGGTCCCTGCTCATCAGAGCTTACAACCCCCTCCCTATCTTTACAACTCAGAAAGGGAAAACCCTGATCTAAGGCTGAGGCTGTTTCAGTCCTGGAGTAACAGACATTCAGACTGAACTGAATTCCTTTGTTCACTGTCCCATCCTTACTAAAATAAAGAATAATTAACAATCTCTGTCTAAAAACCTTCACTCAAACCCATTCACATACGGACCACATCTTTCATACAATTCTTATCTTCTACATAAAATTCCTTCAGTTCATATTTTCTTTTCAGGAGACTGGCCTCTATTAGGAGAAATCAAAGAAAGACATCAGCTTGAACTCCAAAGCTCCTCAGTCTGTGTTGCACTTACAGGCTGTCGGCCTTCAGCATTGCATTTACCACCTGGCTCAGCACAGCCGTGGGCTGACAGCATTTTAAACCTTTTTTTCACCAAATAGAAATGATCTTCTGCATTACTTTAAATTTATTTTCCCAACACAATGTCTTCAGAGCTCAATGAAATCTCTGTCAAGAGAATTACTGAGAATTTTTTTTTTTTTAGTTTAAGAAACCTTGGTTTTGGTTTTTCAAACCTTTTCCTTTGTCACCGAAGGCTAATAACCATCAACCCCTTTTTCTTTATCAGAGTTCACTAACCTCTTCCACCGCGTCAGCCTTTATTTAAGCTTTTGAATCCAAGCCACAAACTGCTCAATATATTCATCTAAACCTTTTCAGAGTACACCTCTGACTCTCACAAGCACAGCCTTTTACCCCAAATTAAAGTGCTGCTCCCTCAAACTTCTGCAAATGTTTTTTCACCACTATTTCATTTTTCTGCCTTCGCTTTTGTCACAATGAGTTTCCCTATAAGTAATTTCTCTTCAGATAACTGCCTTTAACCCTCAAAATTATTCCTCCCACACGATATACTATCAGCACACCTCTTGCGTCTTACGCTGTTCAGTCCCGACTGCCAGATTCAAGATCTTATTACCCACATTCGTAGCTTTCAGATTAGTGCTCGTCCACTCACCAAACCTCAAATAGTTCCCCAGCACCTTCTACAGCCACCCCCAAAACTCTAAATTCCAACTTCAAATCATTTTTCCCTTAAGGCTGGACCAGTTCTAATTTCTCTGTACTATTTCTTTCAATTTGGACTGCAATTGAAATTAAAATCCCCTCAGTGTTAGTCTATGGAGCTGGGACTTGTTTTTCAATAAAACATCATTTTAAACATTAAATCAGACTTTTTAAAAGCAAGAAACATTGGATTTATCCTTTTTAAATCAAACTGTGGCTCTGGTTGAATTCTAACCCACAGGGGTTCAACGTCCCCCTTAGGAAAAACAGAGCATTCTGCAGCCATATTTAACATTTCTAAGTTATACAAAATACATTTCTGGGGTGGGCAGACCTCCTGCACCTGATCCCTATAATTTAAAACATTTAAATGTCATTTTTAATTTTGCCGGCTTTCCGTGTTTTTGCTATGTGGCTACTGCCCCTTTAAGGCAGTCTCGCCTCCTTCTGGAAGGCTTCTCTACTTTGCCACTAAAATCGGGGATGGAGGCTTGGTCCCCATGGCTCCCCCCTCCCCCCCCCCCCAATATCTCCAATCAGCCTCCCACTGCACTCAGGGAGAACCATGAACACCGTGGCTTCCCTAAATCGCAGTCCCAGACACCCCCGTGGCACGTAGGCCAGGCCTGACAAAAAAAATTCCCTGTATGCAGGTCCGGCCCTAGAGTTGGTTTAAAGTGTTGTTGCCCTAGCTGAACCTCAAACTTTACCCCCCTCTCACTGTCAAAATCTATTATTTAGCTTTTGCTGTCCTCTGGAAGTTTCTACCTTAGGCAACTGCCTAGTTTGCCTGGTGGTTGAACCAGCCCTGCCTGTATGCTCGGTGCCCCTCCCCCCCCCCATGATAATCTTGGGGCCCTCCATAAAATATCAGGTGTCGTGAGAGCACTGCTTGCCAGAAGGAGGGGTGGGAAAGTAAGAGATGGAATAAAGGACGGGAAAGGAGAAAGGTAAGAGGTGGGGAAAAGGCAAAAGAGGGAGGGTAAGAAAGGAGAAGAGTGGGGAGAAGAGATGATGGGAAGGGGCAGAAGTGGAGAGAGATGAGGGAATTGTGTGGTGAGCTGAATGAGTGAGGAGGAAGGAAATTAAACACTATTGTAACTTTGGTTGTTGTGAGATGTGGGTCTGTTCTTACGGCTACTTTTAAATTACGGAACCTGTAAACTGTTATATCAAATGCATAACACAATAAAATAAATGAGAGAGAGAAAGAGAACAGAATGGGAGGAAGAGGACAATGGCAGCATTGTAGTAGGATAAAGAACTTTCCCGGGGAAAAGGGGAAACGAGAGAAATGGAATCTAGGAAATGACAAAAGATGACAGTAGGATGGAAACTTCTAGAGGAAATACTGAGACAGAAATCAGAGGGGCGAGGAAAGGTGGGAAAAGGAAATTAATTTAATTCAAATAATAAGAGGAGAGCAAGAAAAGCAAAGGTTTGAATCTATTTTATTGTATCACCCTGTCACAGCTATAACTGAATAGCTGGGAGGCAGCGATGGGGGGTGAAAGAGTGATAGTGTGTGTAGAAGTGAAAGTGACATAATAGTGGGGGGGGGGGGGAGGGAGGTAAGAGAGAAAATGAATCAATGTCAATATGGGGGGAGGGTTCCCCACCTCTGACCACCACCACTAATCAGAGCTCTTTATCTCATGTGCCCTCCCCGCCCTCAAATGAAGCAGGCCAATCACATCTATAGATTTTGCCCCATTATATCTAGAGTAGACAGTTCTCAACCCAGTCCTCAGGACACACCAAGCCAGGTTTTCAGGATGACCACAATGAACATGCATGAGCTATTTGCATACAGTGAGGCAGTGTATGCAAATAAACCTATGAATATTCATTAGGGACATTACAAAAACCAGACTGGCTTGCGACCCTCCAGGGCTGGAGTTTGACATCCCTGACTTAGAGGCCAACAGATCTGCCCAGACCAATTAGAGGGTTCCTCTTGGCCAGGGGTGGGCAATTCCGGTCCTGGAGGGCAGCAGACCAGTCAGGTTTTCATGTTGTCCCTAATGAATATTCATGGACCTATTTCCATACAATGGAAGGCAGTGGATGCAAATAGATCTCATGAATATTCATTAGGGGCATCATGAAAACCTGACTGGTATGTGGCCCTCCAGACCGGTATTGCCCACTCCTGCTCTGGGCACACTAGCATAGGGTCAAATGGAGCAGAGGATTCTCCCTTCGCAGTTACTCTGGTGCAAGGATGGACGGGGCTAAGGGTCCATTGTGTTCTCATCTTTCTAGTTTCCAGCCATCCCGTATTATACAGGCTAGACTTTGTCAGGCTCACCAGTCTATAGTTTCCTGGATCATCCCTGGAACCCTTCTTAAAAATTGGCATTATATTAGCCATCCTCCAATTTTCAGGTATTACAGATGATTTTAGGGATAGTTCACAGATTGCTACTAGCAGGTCTGCAATCTCATATTTCAGTTCTTTCAACACCCTTGGATATATACCATCTTGTCCAGGTGATTTGCTACTCTTCAGGAACATCAAGGTATTTTATGGTGGGAGATTACACCATAATTACAAATAACAGGGATCTCAACTTGGATAACCATATTAACTATTTACAGGGAACATGGGCTATGAAGGGTTAAGTAGCTTGCCTAAGACCACAAGGAGCACCTGTGGGACTAGAAACCCCAGTCCTTCCAGTCCAAGGTTGCTGTCCTCTAGTGGGATTTGAACCCCTGACCTTCTGGCCTGAAGTACATTGCCCCAACCACTAGGCCACTCCTCCACTCCATTTTTCTTTATTTCCATATTTCTTTCAATTCTTCTGCAGTATCACCTTTAAATACCATTTCAGTCAAGGGTAACATTCCTACATCTTCCTCAGTAAAGACTGAAGCAAAGAATTTATTCAGTTTCTCCACTATGGCCTTGTCCCCTCTAAGTGCCCCTTTTATCCCTCTATTATTTCTTTAGCTTATATATCTTTTTTAACACTTTTAAAACTTTGGCCAGCATGCCTTTATCTTTTTAGTATGGTTTGTGTTATACTTTTCTATTAAAGACTATGATTTATATTTATAACCAAGGTCCCAAGCCTCTGACAAAGGGTTTGTTCTGCCAAAACACAGTTTGTGTAGAGAGGAACCTTAGGGCACTTCAACAAAGGTCTTAAACACTTCCTTGTATCCTGTATCTTTTTTTCCAGGTGTGATTTCTTATTTTAAATACAGACTGGTGAATACGGGAGAATCCTGGCTTGGAAAATATGATGATTGCGGGGGGGGGAGTTAAAGGACCTAATAGGGTCATGCCTGCTATTTAGTGCAAACTGGCTACATTTTAGCTGCAGGAGCCAGTTGCATTAAATCCAGAGGGTCATGTCTTGATCAGATAGATTTAGGAGATCCTTCTACTAAAAACCCAGCTGATTAAATTCAGCTGAATGTTGCTGCTGAAAACTGACTAGTTATCTAGTCTGCTCATTGAGTCTTTCACTCTCTGCCTATTTTTGTTGAAAGGACAGTGAGACAATCCCAGAATGATGCTATAAGGACTTTATTTACTCTACAAGACTGCAAGGAGAGCTCCTGTGATGTCACCAGGAGTCCCTGGAGGGCTTTAGGAGCACAGGGTGGGGTGGGGGTGTCCTCGGAGCAGGAGAAAGCTCTTCAATATGTCAGCAGTATTTATTTATTTTATTTATTTATCTATTTCTTCTATACCGCCCCTTCCAGAGATCAAGGGCAGTTTACATGGAACAAGTTAACAATTTTGTATACTTCGGTATACATTTACATTGAACAGAGAAATTTTTAACTTTTTACAAATAATAATGGTGATGCTCAGAAATCAAGGACAGATCAAGATTACTAGAGGAGGAGAGAGAGGTGGATGTTAGGTTTTTTCTTTCCTTCTTGCTTTTATGAATAATTGGTCTATTGTTTACTTTTATGTTACACATTTCCATTTACTATAAATCACTTTGGTGCCCATGAAGGGCGGTGTTGCAACTCTGCAATAAGCACAAACATCAGCAAGAACACAGGACAGTAATCATTATGGAGTAACCCCTCCAACCTTTCATGCAAGGCACAAACCTTCCCTTCCAGATCTTGAAAGGAAAATGTTTCCTGTCTCGGCCACAGTTTAATAAGGTTCCAGCCAGAGCAAACGAGTTTCCACAGTCTCACTGGCATCTGACTGACTAACACAGGCTCAGGTGTAGCTACAGCGGTGAACAGGCAGAGGAGTGTCAGTCCTCCTTGGGTATGGTCATAGCAGAGAGTGGCTGTGCTGTGTTGCAGGGATTCACTGTCCTCACACCGTTGTTGAGGTGAGGTTTATAGTCCCTTGAATGTATTGTTTTTTATTCTTATTTAAGCATTTTGAAATATACATTTCACGTAGTTGTGGAAAATTAAACTTATACATGACATATATAAATGCAACAGTAATTCAAAACTTACAATGGTAAAGTCCACATCAAGGGGGCTGTGTCAGCACAAAATATAGGAAATAATAAAGGGAATAGGGGAACGACAATGTCATTTAGGAGGCGATTACAATATACTAAGATCCTGCCATACATTCGTTACTCAATGGTGCTGTGGTTCTATTGAACTAAAATCTGTTTCTGGACATATCTTCAGAAGGACCAGATGGTGGCATAGGGCAGTTGTAATCAAGTAATTATAATTATATATAGATACAGTGGACAACCCAAGATATAAACAAAGAGAGTGTTTTTCCCTGCGATATAATGATAGATAGAAGTACAGGGATGTGTGTCATTGGTGGACAGTGTGTGAGTGTAGTAAGAGTTAGCATTTATTGGTGGAAGTAGTGACTATAGTGGTCTGATGGGTCTCTAACATGAAACAGATGTGTGATTCGAGGATGTTTTTGATTGGCTAGTAGTGATGAATGAATCCCAGATGATTGGTTTTCAGCATGCCAGAGACTGGTGATTAGAAGATGTTTGTACATCAAAGTAGTATGTAATTGGTTGCTAACGATGAATCAATTTTAGATGATTGGTTCTTTGTTGAAAGTTTGTTCTTTCACCTTTAAATTGTTTTTTAATATTGTTTGTTTTTATGTTTGTAGTACCTATTTAGACAACCCCTGATGAAGGTCATCGAAACACGGCCTGTGTCGGGTTGCTACGTCTGATTTTCAAATAAATTGTTTTTCCACCATATCACGTTTAGCGCTACAAGTCATGCACAACGCTGCACAGGCATGTAAGACACGGTCCCTGCTATAGAGCTTACAATCTAGTCTCGTTGTATGGCTCTCCTGGTTTGCTTTCCTATCCATTACTGTAACTTCCTTTCCTTTTTCTGCCAAAGGCCTTCTGTATTGTTTTATATTCTGTGTAAACCGCTATGATGTCATTGTTAGTGGTATATAAAGTAAATAAACATAAACATAGTCAAGACAGACAACACAGAAGGTGTAGGCTGGGATAAAAGAAGGGGAAAGGAAAGAAAAAGGAGATCAGGTGAGTCAAGATCCAAAAGCAGCAGCGAAGAGGTGAGTTTTTAGCCAGGATTTGAAGAGGGTCAGAGAAGGTGCCTGGCCTACAGACACAGATAGTTTGTTCCAGGCGTAAGGTTCAGCAAGGTAAAAGGAGCAAAGTCTGGAGTTAGCAGTAGAAGAGAAGGGCACAGATAGAAGGAGTTTGTCAGAAGAGCAGAGTTCCAGAGGGGGGTTGTAAGGAGAGATAAGAGAAGAAAGGTAGCGAGGAGCTGCAGAGTGAATGCATTTGTAGGTCAGTAGGAGAAAAGTTTGAACTGGATGCGGAAACAGATAGGGAGCCAGTGAAGTGACTTGAGGAGTAATGTGGGCATGACAAGGCTGGCGGAAGATTAGCTGCGCAGCAGAGTGCTGAACAGATTGAAGGGCAGAGAGATGATTCAAAAGAAGACCAGAAAGGAGTAGGTTAAAGTAGTCAAGACGGGAGATGATTAAGGAGTGGATAAGTGTCTTAGTAGTGTGTTCAGAAAGGAAAGGGCAGATTTTGCTGATGTTATAGAGAAAGAAGTGGCAGGTCTTAGCTATCAGATGAATGTGTGTGGAGAAGGAGAGAGAAGAGTCAAAGACAACCCCAAGATTTCGAGCAGAGGAGACAGGAAGGAGTACAGAGTTATCCACAGAGACTGAGAAAGGAGGAAGAGTAGAGGAGGTTTTAGGGGGAAAGATAAGAAGCTCAGCCTAGGACATGTTCAATTTCAAGCAGCGGTGAGACATCCAAGCAGCAATGTCAGAAAGGCAGGCAGAGATCTGGGTCTGGATAGCCGGAGAGATTTTAGGCGTAGAGAGGTAGATCTGGGAGTCATCAGCATAAAGATGGTACTGAAAACCATGGGAAGAGATAAGCGCATCAAGGGACTGGGTATAGAGAGAGAAATGGAGCGGACTCAATCAGATCCTCGGGGTAGACCAACTGGGAGTGAGATAGCAGAAGAGGAGGAGCCACCAGAACACACACTGAAAGAGCAATGGGAGAGATAGGAGGAGAACCAGAGGAAGTTGAGGCAGCAGTGGTGAACAGCACTTTCAAGTAGTTTAGAAATGAAAGGAAGGAGGGAGATGGGTCGATAATTAGAAGGACAGGTGGGATCAAGTGAGGGTTTTTTTTATATTTAATATTTATTGATATTTATGAATATACATACAATAGATGAATGCATATAAGAAAAAGGATATACTAAAACAAACAGAAAATAAAACAAAAAATATGTTATTTAAATCATCCCATACCTAGCCCACAACATGAAACAGGAGGCTACAGGAAATAACATTACCAAATTTCCCACCCTAATTAGAGTAAACAAATATGGCAATAAAAAGAAAAAGGAACATTTTTTTAATACATAGCGGGTTAAGACTAAAACGTCAGCCAATGTAGGAACAACCCCTACTCCGACCTCTTCTCTCACACATATAAATTCCAAGAGCTGTTTAGGATAAAAAAAACAGGCAATTCTTACCCTGGTTGGAAATAAAACATCTAGAAGGATACTTTAACATAAAAGAAGCCCCCAGCGAGAGAGCCCTGGAATGCAATGCCAGGAACTCCCTTCTCCTTAACTGGGTAGCGCGTGACAAATCAGGAAATATGTTAACTTTTGAACCTAAAAAAATCTCATTCATATTTTTGAAGAAAGATCTAAGAATTAAGGTCTTATCCATCTCTAATGCCTCTCTGTAACCACTTCCATAGAACTTTCTAAAAAGCCTGTTAGATCTCCCAGCCCAAATCCAGGGGCCTCAAGACTCTTCCTCCTTGACTCCAAAGTACCAACCAAGTAGTACGCCCTCGTAAGTGGAGGTAAATGTTCTAAAGGTGAGGGTTTCTTGAGGAGAGGTGTGACCAATGCATGCTTGAAGGCTGCAGGGACAGTTGCAGTGGAGAGCGAAAGGTTGAGAATATGAGAGATGGAGGGGACAACAGTGGAGGAGATGGGGCTTAGGAAGCGGGTGGGGAAGGATCAGAGGAGCAGGTGATGAGTTTGGAGGAAGAAAGAAGGTGGGCAGTTTCCTCTTCAATGATCACAGGAAAGGAAGAGAGGGTAGCAGAGGTAGGGGAAGAAAGTTGGGAGTGAAGAGGGGAGGAGGGGACATAGCTGACTTTGTGGGGAATTGGAGGGTGATCTTGTGGATTTTGTCATGGAAATAGTCAGCCAGGGTTTGGCAGAAAGGGAGGGAGGGATCAGAGGCGAAGGCACTTTGAGGAGAGAGCTGAGAGTAGTAAAGAGACGGCGAGGGTCAGAAGGAAGAGAGTTAGTCAGATGGACATAATAGTCTTGTGTGGCAAGAGCTATGGCTGACTGGAAAGAGACAAGCATGAATTTGAAGTGTAGAGAGTCAGCAAAGGAGCAGGATTTGAGCCAAGCACACTCAGCAGAGCGAGCATAGGAACGTAGATAGCGGGTAGTGGATGAAAGCCAGGGCTGGAGTGCAGAAAACCTCACAGGACATTGCATGGGTGGAGCGAGAGCATCCAGAGCAGAGGAGAGTGCAGTGTTATGGGAAGCCACTGCTTTGTCAATAGACTTAGATGACATAGTGGAAGAAAGAGATGGAAAAAACAGTGGAAGAGAGAACCAAAGGATCAATTGCATGAAAATTTCTAAATAGGTTGGAGGAGATAGGATGAGGTTGAGGCAGGGGGTGATGAAGACTGAAGCTTGTGATAAGGAAGCTTATCATAGCTCAGGAAGGAGCTATAGAAAAGGTGAAGTGACTCTGAACAAGCAACCTGTCAGTTCCGGTAGAAATAAGAAAACAGAATTTTGCCATAAAAGACTACCAGTCCCAGAATGCACCAGGTTTCCAACAGCCATTAGAGGAGCTGAAGTGGGGAAACGTGTGTTCAATCAGGAGGGCTATGAGGTAATCCCTAAGCACTCATCTCAAAGGGCAGGGCCTGATTCAGCACAGCTGCGCTGTATTAGGGGGGAGCACTCATCTAGGGAGAATAAAGGTAGAGTTTATTCTACAGAGAATTATCCTCAGTATCCTGAGAATCAGCTTGAGCTTGATCAGTTTCATCTGAAGGATCATCAGAAGCAGAAGCCAAACCGGATGGACAGAGAGGGAAAGAAACCCTTTGGAAGAAGGAAGAGAAAAGCCTTTGAGAGGTCTAGAAGAGTCCAGAGCAGTACGTATACTGGGAGGCATTTCAAGGGCCAGCATACACCATTGGACTGGGGAAAGCCAGAGGAATGGTGCTGCAGAGCTAGGAATCTCCAGACGCTACCTGTGAGGGAGACGGCTGCACGTGGAAGGGACCCTAAGACCTGTGCCAGAAGGTATGTGAAGAGAGATCCAGTGTCCAGGGATCTGGATTGGAAGGCTGGACATAAAAACTGGACTACATACTGGCCAGGTTATATAGAGAGGAACTCTAACAGCAATGGAAGCTCAGGTATGAACACTGATCTATGCCCTAGCTATAACCTTGAAAGACAGCAGGGAAACAAGTATTCTCCTGAAAGTGCTCCATTGAGAGATTCATCTGTGCCAATCCATGATATTGAACCCATGCTTGTTGAAGAAGGGGGAATGATTGCAGATGAAGAATGTGTTTATATGGACTGCTCTCTGTCCAAACTCCTTTGGTGATTTTCTGTTATAAAGTACAGCAACCATCACAAATAAATACAAACTTGTTCTTTAATCTACTCAGAAAAGCTCCTGAAGCAGGATTTGACCCACACAGTAGAAAGCAAGCCAGCTAAGGGGTTTCAGCTGGATAACTACTAGCAATTGAGCCTTACCTAATTGCTTGTGAGCTAGGAGAGAATCACTTCTGAATCTATGTGGGAAGTTATCAGAAGTTAACCTGAAAAGAACAGTATTTTTCTTTCTTTGTGGCTTTTCTTTTGTTGTTTGATATATGCTAAGAAAACATTAGCTAATGCCTGACAAGTTTGAATGTTGTTTTCCTGATTTTGATTTTGTTTTTCCAAGTTAAACACTGGAAGCAAGTAACCTGATTTATGTGCTACCAAGCATATCTGTGTTGGGAGAAATAACCCCATAAATAAATATCTTATTGGCTTTACCCAAAAGCACAACTAATTATTGTGAGCAGCTGTGACTGGTGTGAATGAACTGCATTGCCCACAATCCCTTGCAAATCATATAGATATATGCACTTGCCAAGACTGTGAAGATTCTCACCCAGGCAGCCGTCTGACAAGCTTAAAAGGTGATGGTCAGATAAGGGAAGAAGTGAGCTACAGAAGTTGGAGGGTAAGCAACTAGAGAAAAATACCAAGTCAAGGCAATGGCCATGCTGGTGAGTGGGAGCAGTGGAGCAAAGCTGGAGGTCAATTGAGGAGGTAAGGGAGAGGAGCTTTAAAGCATAGGGATCAGAGGGGTTATCAGCATGAATGTTAAAATCCCCGAGAGTGGGGGAAGGGGAAGCCAGAAAGAAGGAACGCCATGAGTCAAAGTCAGAGAGAAGGGTAGAAGCAGACTTGTCAGGAGGTCAATAAATAACAGCTACCCAGAGAGGAAGTGGAGTGAAAAGGCGGGTGGAATGAACTTCAAAAGAGGGAAAGGAGTGAGACTGAGGCAGCAGGAGGGGTGGGAATTGGCAGGAGGGAGAAAGTAGAATCCCAATGCCACCACCATGGCCAGTGGGACGAGGCGAGTTGGAGAACTGATAGCCCCCATGATAGAGAGAAGCAATAGATGCAGTATCATCTGGGAGGAGCCAGGTCTCAGTTAGAGCAAGAAGATGTAGAGCATTAGAGATAAAGAGATCATGAGTAAAAGCAAGCTTATTAGAGACAGAGTGTGTATTCCACAAGGCACATGAGAAAGGGAGAGTGGAAGGGGAAAGGCGAGGGATATGAATAAGATTAGATGTGTTGCGTGAAGATCTCTTCTCAGAGTGTGACAGAAGTCTAGGAGGGTCAGGGTTAGGGTTGATATCTCTGGATGAGAGAAAGAGAAGGAGTAGCAGAGTACGGGGCAGAGAGGAGACAGTACGGCGGAAACGAGGGTGAGGCTGCCTTAGAGAGGGGGGAGATGGATGAATTAGAGAGAAAAAGTGGTGCAGCTCAAGAGCTGATGACAGGGTAGAAGACAGAATGGAGGGGGAAGGCAGGATGGTAAAGGGGAGAAAAGGGGAGTGAACGTGCTGGTAGGAGGGGAGACAGGGAGTATAAAGAAGAGAAAGACAATGTGATGAGGAGCCATAGACGAGGAATAGAGAGGAGAACAAAGGTCAGAGGATATAGAAGGTGGGAGAGTCAAAGAGATTGGCAGCACCTGGGTAAGAGGTAGGTACTCTGCCTGCCCTTCTGACATTGCTGCCTGAATGTCTCACTGCCGCTTGAAACTGAACATGGCCAAGACTGAACTTCTTATCTTTCCCCCTAAAACCTCCCCTCCTCTTCCTCCGTTCTCATTTTCTGTGGATAATTATGTACTCCTTCCTGTTTCCTCAGCCTGCAATCTGGGTGTTGTCTTTGACTCCTCTCTTTCTTTCTCCATACATATCCATCTGATAGCTAAGACCTGCCATTTCTTTTTCTCTAGCATCAGAGTGGAGGAGTGGCCTAGTGGTTGGGGCAAAGTATTTCAGGCCAGAAGGTCAGGGGTTCAAATCCCACTAGAAGACAGCAACCTTGGGCTGGAAGGACTGGGGTTTCCAGTCCCACAGGTGCTCCTTGTGGTCTTGAGCAAGCTACTTAACCCTCTGTAGCCCATATCCCCAGTAAAATAGTTATCTCCAAGTTATAATGCCCTGTTCAATGTAATTTTAGTTTGTTCAATGTAAACTGCACTGATGCAGAATAGTGTGGTATATAAGAGAATGTAAAGCAAAATCTGCCCTTTCCTTTCTGAACACACTACTAAAACAGTTATCCACTCCTTAATCACCTCCTGTCTTGACTACTGTAACCTACTCCTTACTGGTATCCCTTTGTATCACGCTCTAGCAACCCATCCGTCCAGGCCCTAGCTACCTATGCTCCCGAAATAGAAGCCTGCAAAGACAGGGCGCTGATATCAAAACCTGTTTCAACAATGTGTCCAACTTTCTATCCTGAACATCCTTGAGAGCAGCACTACCTTCAACTGGAATCGTAGTCTTCTTGATAATGGCTGACACCGCTGCATCCACCTTTGGAGAAAAAAGAGGTCTCAATCCTGATCTGACAAGGGGTAGAGATGGTCCATTACCCTAGACCCTTTAAGATCTGCCTTGGGCATGTTTCACTCCTCCTGAATCATGTCCCGCACCACTCTGTGTATCGGAAACACCCTCTGAGTCTTACGAATGGCCTGTAACAACGGATCTTCTAAAGTATCATCTCCTGCTGGAATGCTAGAAGGCATGTTTAGGGCTTTAAGAGTTTCCGCAATGAGTGCTGGCAATTCCTCTCACCTAAACACGCAAACTACTCTAGCTTGCTCCTCTGTCTCAGCAAGCTCACCTTCCTCTAAATCCTCCACCGAATCCACCTCTGGATCACCTTCAGCAGATTCCAATCCATCCAAAGGAGCCAGCCTCTCTAGCCCCTCCCCCAAGCCCCTTAGCTTCTTGGAGGGCCGCCCCAGCCCCCCAATCCAATCGCGGTTCCAGGACGTTTCTCTGCCTGCTCTCCAGAGGAACCGGCCACAGGCCCACTCTGCCACAAACAGAACGCCTGATTTATTTATTTAAACAGATTTGTATACCATCTTATCCTTCAGTCAAAGTGGTCACCACAAATGGAGGGTTACATTTAACATAGGGAACTGATGAAGTAACAGAAAGAAATCAGGGGGGAACATAGATGACAAAATCCCAGGACCAAGCAGTTGCTGAGATGCTGGAACCAGCGTCCCAGAGGGTCCCACCACTGGTTCCGGGAGTGACGTGGAAGGAGTTAGAGTCTCTGCCTGCTCTTGGAGGACAGCCTTCTGCCCCTCTGCTCCTTCTTCCAGGGCATGCTCCATCGAAGCCGCCTCCAGGGTGCAACCTCTGCACACACCTATGTCCGACACTGCCCCACATCGTGTGCCACAAACCAAACACCGAGGCCTGGAAGGCATCCTGGCCTCCCCGGCTATGTCTCCCAGACGAAAGGGGGGGAAAAAAAGGGTACAGCAAAACCAAAACCTAAAACAGAAACTCCAAATCAACCTCCTAATCTGTGCTCCCGACCAGCACAAACAAGAAACTGACTAAAGCTTGGTATTTTATTATTTTTTAAACTCCACTGCCCCACCTAAACCAACAGTGCCCGCAGCGAAGAGGCTCAAAAAACCTTCGGGCAGCAGCTCAAGGACCACTAACAGCACAGCAAAGAGAAACTAAAGAAATAACGCCGGCAGCACTTCCCACACGAAACCACGCGGCACGGCCTACACGTAGCGATCAGGACCAGCCCTCAGCGATACTGCTACGGCGAAGCCCTGCTACTGCTGAAAACTACCAGCTGACTCGCTAGACAGCCCGGATCTTACCTCCGGCCCCGGAGCCTTCGCTGTCCACGTCCTTCTCTTGCCTCGATCCACCTGCCGTGCTCAGCCTTTCACACGGCTTTGGCACCGGGAGAGGAGAGACCACACTTCCTCACACAGAGATGCTGACTCAGCCACGAGCCTGGATTCCTCCGCATGAGCCTGCTACCTGCTCTTCACCCGTTACTGTGAGATCGGGAGCAGGGAGACTAACCCCTCAGGTCATTACAGCCCAAAAGCAAGGGGATCAAGATGGCGGGGGGGGGGGGGGAGGAGGAGGGAGAGGGAGGAAGAGGTAAAAACCAGTCCTCTGAAGCTCCTGAAATTTAAAAAAACCCTCACTCCCCCTAAAATTAACTGTTCTAATGCCTAATCCACTAACCACCAAATTGAACTCTCCTTAGTTGTTGTTAAGTGAGCCCCAGACTACAGGCTCACCACCTCTCCTGCTGCTTGGAGACTGAGACTACTGGAGCAGAGAGGCAGTCCTGGGCTACTTATACCAGTGTCATCAAAGGGATGACTGCTCAGTCTCCAAAACTGCTGGAGGAGGTGCAAAACCCAGAGATTCTGGGACTGGACTGGAGGGATGATAAGGAAGTCACTATTTCTCCCTAGGGGTAGGCAGCATTGAATCTTGTAACTTTTTTGGGGCTACCAGATATTTGTGACCTGGATCTATCCATAGGCATCGGAAAGGGGTGGACCACATGGGCCCTGGCCCCACCAAACTTGCGGCATGGCAGGCAGCAGGCTGCCTGCAGAGATCCCATCCCCTGCAGGCAGAAAAAGAAAAGCCCCTTTCTGTCCTTCCTGTCTGTCCACGGGAGATCAGATCTCCATGGGCAGACAGGAAGGATCTTTGCTGTGTATGCCTCTACTTCTGCCCGCAGGGTGTCGTGAAGTGCACGGTTCAGAACCGATGGAGACAGAGGATTCACTACAAAGTGAAACCAGAACTGTCAGTGCTGAAACAAGCATGGAGGGTTGGCATGGAAACCCTAAACAAAGAACGTCACAGAGTGTTAGGGAACGCCCATCCCCTGAGCTAGCTCCTGCCTCATCAGGGAAGTGGGAACACCTGGTGGGAGGTGTGGCTCAGCACAACGGAGAAAGAAACTTAGATAAAAAGCCTTTAGTTAAATATAGGACAGAGAAAGAGAACTGGAAGGAGAAAGAGACGGACATAGTCTCAGATACGGAGACAGAAGGAAAAGGCAGCACAGCAAGCGTGGAGAAAGCTGAAAGAAGGAGAAAACCAGAGAAAGATAGATACTCCGAAGGCAACCAAGGTCTGTGGCTGAGAGAAGGGAAAAGGGAAAGAAATCCCAATTCCACTCGGAGGAACTTCTCAGAGGAAGAGAGCTGGGGAAGATATTCAAGTCCAGTTCCTAGGGAGCAGTGCTCAACTACAAAAAGCACTGGGGATTTTTACTATCCAAAAAGCAGAGACGTTTATTCTAGGAACCAGAAAAGACAACCACGCTGTGCTCACAACAGACAGCCTGCAGGAGTATGGTTTCTCTGTAAATATATTCTTTGCTCATGGTCATCAACATCCAACCCCGGGAGGGGCAATAAATCCTAATTTAACCTGAACCACTCGTGCACAACTTGGACTCATTCTTACTACTGTAGGACTACATTACCCAGGAGGCCTTTCCAAACCTCCATTTAAAGTTCACAGTATAAGAAACACAACTACCCACTTGCCTTGCCCACGCTAAATGCCTCTGGGAGGGTGAGTGGTGACATATCTGGCGTAGTTTTTCGGATGCTTGACCTTGAATGAAGGACATCAGAGGAAAATACGGCACCAGGACTTCTGCACAAGCAAGTGGGCTACCAAAAGGCTGCAAGAGAGATAAAGACAAGGCACAGCTTCTTTTCCTGAAATGCAGACCTCTACACGAAGCCTCAGGTAATAGCACCTGGGCATAAGTGAGGGAGGATATCAGGAAAAGGGGGCGCTGTGGGGTTGAAAAAAAAAAAAAAAAAAAACCTGAAAAGGGAGCCGCACTTGGGTTTTTTTTTCTGTCTCTTTCATTGCAGGTGCTGACACGAGATGGAGGCCCAGGACGTGATAGCGTGGATGCGGAAGCAGTGGGACCTACAGATGGAACTTGCCAAGCACATCCAGGAGGAAAACGCTACACTCATGAGAGAGCAGCAAAAGCCGCTGCTGGACGCTGTGACAGCACTTCTAAGAGAACGCCGAGAACCATGGATGGAGAATCCTATGGTTATGCCAGGACCCCCAATGAACGCAAGTCATGCATTCTCTTTAGGACAATTAAGTCCCACTGATAACATTGACGATTTTATAGATGCGTTTGAGCGTATTGGGCAGGCGTTAAAATGGCCTGATAGTCAGTGGGCTACACGCTTTGCAGTTTCGCTGACAGGCGAAGCCCTGTCAGCCTACAAAGCCATGCCAGCCGCTCTTGCAGGCGACTATATGGAAATAAAAAGAGCGGTAAAAGACAGGTTAGGGCTGACAACCTCACATTATAGGAGGCTATTCAGGGAAGCCCGCCTGAGGCCTCAAGAAACTCCAAAGGCGTTACAACACCGTCTGAAAAATCTGGCTTGGAAATGGCTAAGTCCAGAAACTAAGACGATGGAAAATGTATTAGATACAGTTATTTTAGAACAATTTGTACAGGCTGTACCTAAAGAAATGAGGATGTACCTCACCTTGCAGGATTGCAAGACTACCGAGGAAGCAGCTAATTTGGCGGACCGGTTTCTGGAGGCCCAAATAGCTGACCCCTCGGAATGCAGCATACTGCAAGCTGCAGGTTTGTGCAATGTTAAAAAGGGAAAGGTTCCCTATAGTGGAAAATATGCAATGACTACTGTGAATGTTAGAAATGGGAATGATGAGAGTGTTTTTGTGCCCAGAGCGAATGTGTTTACACCCAAGGGTAAATGTTATCTGTGTGGGAAAGTGGGGCATTTTAAAAGGGAATGCACCAAAAGAACTGTCCTGATGTCTGGGGTGGATAAACCAGTCCAGGAGGGGTTTCTGCTACCCGTTCAAGTAGAAGGCATCGACACGCTGGCACTGCTTGACTCGGGGGCAGACCAGAGTATGATTTCTCGCACACTCTGGGAGGCCATCGTGAGGCGCTGTTCGTCGCCCCCGAGCCAAGCAGAAGGCCAAGTACGCGTGAGATGTGTACACGGCGCTTCATCGCCTTATCCCTTACACGAAATAACCGTGAAGGGGTTAGGAACCACATACACTCTATTGTTCGCGGTAGTTCCCAAACTACCCCATGAGATGGTCTTAGGGCGCGATTGGCCACCTTTTTATAAAGAGATAGGTGAAGGCCTTAGCCGGTTAGGCTATAAGGGTACATTACCCCCAACAGAGATGACAGGAACTGGTCCAGAAGCTTTAACAGCCAAAATTCCTGCGCCTCTGTTCGGGAATCCAAAAAAAGCTCCTAGTCCAACCCAGACCCGAGTCAAAGGGGTACCCCCGGGGAAGGCGAAATTCGTGCTACAGTTTTGCCGAATGACACCAAAGGCCAAAGGCCCCCAAAGAGCTTCTAGCGGGTCCGCTGGGTATGATCTTTTCAGTTCTGAAAACACGGTGGTGGAAAAGGGAGGAAAAACCCTAGTGAATACTGGGATCCAAATTAAGCTGCCCGAAGGATGTTATGGGAGAATAGCTCCTAGGTCGGGCCTTGCCGTTAAAAATTCCATAGATATTGGAGCGGGAGTAATAGACCCCGATTATCGAGGCCCTGTAAAAATTCTCATTTTTAACTTCGGGGCGGAGGATTTTAAAATTCGGGAGGGAGACCGAATTGCGCAATTAGTGTGCGAACGGGTAGGATTCCCGGTAGTGGAAGAGGTCCCAGCACTAACACCCACAGACAGGGGGGAGGGTGGTTTTGGTTCTACGGGTCAGAGGGAAATAAAAGGGATGACAGCCCTAGCTGAGGAAAAGCGAGAGGAGGACCTTGGGCCACAAACCTCGGATTGGAGGGAGCAGCCAGAGCCAAGGTTAGGTGAAACTTTATCCCAGTTTCAGCGGCAGGAGCTGACCCAACTATTGGGGAACTTTAAAGATGTCCTCACAACCAAGCCAGGCGAAACTCACCTAGTCGCCCATGAGGTGATCACAACACCAGGGCGCACTATCAGACAGCGGCCCTACCGTATGCCTGAGGCCAAGAAGGCCGAAGTGATCAGGCAGGTTAAAGAAATGATAGCAATGGGGATAATTGAGGAGTCATACAGCCCATGGTCCAGCCCCATAGTTTTAGTCCCGAAGCCCGATGGCACGCTCAGGTTCTGTATCGATTTCAGACAAGTCAACGATATTTCACAATTCGATGCGTACCCGATGCCACGCATCGACGACTTGCTGGATCGATTGGGCCAAGCCAGATACCTGACCACTTTAGATTTAACAAAAGGGTACTGGCAAATTCCCCTCACACGTGACTCAAAACCGAAAACAGCATTCAGTACACCAATTGGCTTATATCACTTTCGACGAATGCCATTTGGATTACATGGTGCAGCAGCCACGTGCCAGCGGTTAGTTGACCAGGTGTTGAGGCCCCACCATGATTACGCCTTAGCGTATATGGATGACATAGTCATTTATAGTACTACGTGGGCCCAACACCTGGCGAGGGTAGAGGCAGTACTACGGGCATTGCGGAAAGCAGGCTTAACCCTGAACCCCGCAAAGTGTAGGTTTGCCACGGAGGAGGCGAAATACTTAGGTCACCTAGTGGGGAGAGGGACAGTGAAGCCATTAGCCAATAAGGTCCAGAGCGTCCGGGATTTCTCCAGGACCAAGCAGGAAGTCAGTCCTCACTTATGGGTGACGTCGGCGCCGACGGAGCCCTCGCGGAGCAATTTTCCCCAGCTTTCAAAGAAAGCCTTTGGGAATTGCAGCGCGCATGCGCGGTCCTCTTCCCGCCCAAGGGTGCCATCTTAGCCAGTCTTCTTTTTTCCGCGGAGCCCTACAGACGTACCCGTCGTGTCTCCGCGAAAAAGTTGATTTTTATTCATATTTTCTCTTTTTTCCTTCGGTTCGACGCCGGTCTTTTTCCCGCCCGGACTCGCGACGCCGGTCACGAGTCCTCTTCTTCTTTTTCGGTTTTTCTGACTTAGTCAGTTTCGTTTTCGGTTTTTCCCTGGCAGCCCGGTCCTTTGACCTCGCCGGGGCCCTTTTTCCCCCGATGGCTGCCAGTGGTTTCAAACGGTGTGGTCAGTGCGACCGAAATATGTCACTAACTGACACACACGACAATTGCCTCCGCTGCCTGGGCCCGGATCATGAAGAAATGATCTGTGGGCCCTGCGGCAAAATGTCCTCCAAAGCGTTGAGAAGTCGGCGGCATCAGCGGGATAGGATCTTCGCTGACCCCAGCCGTACCCGGACCTCGTCGGAGGCCTCCGCGTCCAGAGGTTCCAGCTCGGACCGTCGCCGGAGTTCCTCCGACAGGGGTTCTCCCTCCGGGGACCATCGACGAAAGGTGAAACCCGCGAGGGCGGCGTCGGTGGACGCTCCTGGCTCCGCGAGGGCCAGGTCGCATAGCCCCGATAGCCGTCCCGGGTCCTTGGAGAAGGAGCACCTCTCGAAGCGACCTCGCTTGGAGTCAGAGCTGTCTGCTCGGGTAAGTCCTGTGGTCCTCCTGGACTCGCCTCCGAGACCGCCGACGTCGGGCCCGACGCCGTCGGGGCCCGAGTCGGGGGCTGCTGGGTCACCTGAGCTCGGACTCAGGTTGATGGCCTTGGAGAGCAGACTGTCTGCCTTCATGGACCAGCAGCAGGCACTGCTCGCTGGCTTCGCTGGCGCCGCTGCCCCGACCGCCGGGACGTCGACGTCTAAGTCGACCCCGGAGACCGAGCCGATCCTTGAGTCGATGCGCACTCGAGTCGATCCTCGGTCGAGGTCACCCTCGGCCTCCCGTTCGGGACCGAGGTCGCCGACGCCGACTCCCTCGGCGTCGGGGCGGCAGGCGCCGCGCCCTGCCCGGGCCGACCCCACCGAGTCCTCGTCGGAGTCGGTCTGGGAGTCTGAAGAGGAAGAGTCGCCTGATTCTTTTCGGACTCGGTGTGTCCCCTCGGACTCACCTGAGTCCGAACCTCGGAAGCAGTCCCCCCCGGAGGATGCCCGGTTCTCGGACTTCGTCAGGGATATGGCCAAGGCTTTGGCCTTCCCTGCGGATCCCGAGGAGGAGCCTCGAGCCGAAGAGCTCGACGCCCTCCAGTATGACTCTCCCGCCAGGGAACACTTTACTGTACCGGTTCCTCCCATGCTGGAACGACTGCTCTTCCACATGTGGGAGAGTCCGGCCACCTCGCCGGTCCTGAGCAAGCGGGTCGATTCTATCTATCGAGTCCGCAAGAGCCCTGGCTTCCAAAAAGCACAGCTACCACACCATTCCATGGTAGTGGAATCGGCCATGCATCGTCTTAAGAGCCAGAAGATGCACTCCTCGGTGCCTCCTGGCAGGGAGGCCCGTAACCTGGATGGCCTTGGTAAGAAGTGTTTCCAGGGCTCTATGCTTGCGTGTCGTGTCCAGACCTACCAGCTATACATGGGCATGTATCTCCGAGACCTGGCTAAAGAGCTAGCCGGATTCTCCGCTGGTTTGTCCGAGGAACCCTTGCGGAGGTTCCTGGCCTTGTCCACTGGCATTCGGGAATGCTCAAAATTCATATCCCGAGCAGCCTATGATGGCTTTGAAGCATCGGCTCGAGTGGCCGCAGCCAGCATCGGTGCCCGCCGACAGGCTTGGCTTCAGTCGTCTGATCTTGAGCCCTGGGTGCAGGACAAGTTGGTCGATGTCCCCTGCCGAGGCGAAAACCTCTTTGGCAAGCCCATGGCTGAAAAGGCTGCACAAATTGAGACGGAGACTCTCACCAGGACTAGGCTTTCTAGGAAGACTTCCGCCCCTTCCCAGAAAAAGAAGGGCTCGGGAAAGAAGTCCTTTTACCCGAGGAAGGCGACTGCCTACAAACAATATCCCCAATATCAGGCCACTGCAGCTCCCCAACAGGGCCAGCAGGCCAAGGGACGGGGTAACGGGTCCCGTAGGCAGCAAGCCCCCAAGCCTGCACCACCAGCCCCTGCTCAGCAGGGTGGGGGCTTTTGACTCCTTAAGCATAGCCTCTCCCCCCCCGCTGGTTCCTCCCAGCACCGGAGGCCGGCTGGTTCACTTCGCCCACAGGTGGTCCAGCATCACCTCAGATGCCTGGGTGCTTCAAGTCGTGCGAGAAGGCTATCTTCTCCACTTCCACCAGGTCCCTCCCTCCTATTTTCCGGGAGAACCTCCACGACCCCCTCTGCACAGGGAATTACTCCTTCAGGAGTTAGCAGGTCTTCTACAGGAACAGGCGGTGGAACCGGTGCCCCACCACCTGAAAGGTCAAGGCTTTTATTCCAGGTATTTTCTAGTACCAAAAAGGACAGGAGGCCTCAGACCCATCCTGGACTTGCGCAACCTCAACAAATTCCTCGTGCGGGAAAAGTTCAAGATGCTTACCCTTGGAATCCTTCTGCCTTACCTCCAGCAGGGAGATTGGCTATGCTCCTTGGATCTAAAGGATGCCTACACGCACATCCTTATCCACCCAAGCCACCGCCAGTACCTAAGGTTTGTGGTGGCCGGAAATCATTACCAGTACAGAGTACTACCCTTTGGCCTGTCCTCCGCACCGCGAGTCTTCACAAAATGTCTCGCGGTGGTGGCGGCCCATCTCCGGCTTCACGGCCTCTATGTCTTTCCGTACCTCGACGACTGGCTCATCAGGGCAGCGTCCGCTCCGGAGGTCACCAACGCCACACGCCGCACGGTGACTCTTCTGCAGTACTTGGGCTTTGTTATAAACTTCGCAAAGTCCACTTTGCTCCCCTCACAGGATCTTGAGTTCATCGGTGCAAGGCTGCACACTCCTCAGGCACGAGCGTTCCTACCGCTCGACAGAGCTCAACGGCTCATGGACCTAGCCGGCCGTTTTCGCAGCCAGCCCCTGGTCTCCGCCAGGCGCTTCCTGAGACTACTCGGCCATATGGCTTCCACCGTCCATGTGACCCCCAATGCCCGCCTGAATATGCGGCCTGCTCAATGGTGTCTCCGCGGCAGTGGCAACAAGCCACAGGCGGCCTAGCAGACCTAGTGCGCGTCTCCGAGCCGCTGATCTCGTCTCTCCAGTGGTGGCTTCATCGGCCGAACCTGGTACTCGGCATGCCTTTCCAGTCACCTCAGCCGGCCCGGGTGCTGACAACAGATGCATCCCTCCTGGGCTGGGAGCACATTGCCAAGGGGCACGTACTCAGGGCCTCTGGACCACGTGGGAGTCTGCTCAGCAGATCAACTTCCTGGAGCTCAGAGCGATCCGCCTGGCTCTCAAGGCCTTCTCCCACCTGACCTCTCACCAGTCCATCCTTGTCCAGACGGACAATCAAGTTGCCATGTTCTACGTGAACAAGCAGGGGGGCACGGGCTCCTTCCCTCTCTGTCGGGAGGCACAGAAGCTCTGCTCTTGGGCCGTCAGTCACGGCGTTCTTCTCAAGGCAGTTTATCTCCCAGGCCAAGAAAATTGCCTGGCGGACAAAATCATCAGGATCCTCCAGCCGCACGAGTGGCGCCTGGATCCCTTGGTAGTTCAGAAGCTCTTTCTGAAGTGGGGCCTCCCCATGATGGATCTCTTTGCCAGCCCTCTCAACCGGCAACTTCCTCGCTTCTGCTCTCGTCAGCCGCATCCCCTTCGAGTTGCGGCAGACGCTTTTCTACTCTCATGGGCGGAGAGCCTTCTGTATGCTTTTCCTCCCATCCCGCTAGTCTCTCGAACTCTTTTCAAGGTTCTCCGAGACAAAGCTTCCATGATCCTGATCGCTCCTCGCTGGCCCAGACAGCCGTGGTTTCCACTCCTGCTGCAATTAGCGGTGGAGGATCCATTCCCTCTGGGGTTTCAACCGGATCTCCTCACTCAAGATCAGGGGTCTCTGCTACACCCCAACCTCAGATCTCTCAATCTAATGGCCTGGCTGCTGAGAGGGTAGTCCTTGCTCCCCTTCTCCTGCCGGCAGAGGTGGAAGAGGTCGTCTTAGCTTCTCGGCGACCTTCTACCCGCAAATGCTATGCCCTTAAATGGCGTCGCTTTTCCGTTTGGTGTACCAGCAGTCTCAGGATCCCTTCTCCTGCTCGGTGTCGGTGATCTTGCAGTACTTGCTCTACCTCTCTAATCTGGGACTTAAGTCCAACTCCGTCAAAGTTCACCTCAGTGCTCTTTCAGCACATCATGTACCGGTGGACGGCAGACCTCTTTCCAGCGACCCTCTCGTAGCGAGGTTTCTCCGAGGTCTCCTTCTACTTAAACCACCTCTCCGCCCGCCAGCGCCTGACTGGGATCTGAATGTGGTTTGCAGCGGATCACCTGTCCGCCTTTTGAACCTATGGCTACCTGTTCTCCTCTCCGTTTTCTTTCTTGGAAAACATTGTTCTTGATAGCCCTCACTTCCGCTAGGCGCGTAAGTGAATTGCAGGCCCTCGTGTCTGATCCCCCTTACACTCGGTTCTACAAAAATAGGGTAGTCCTACGGACTCACCCAAAATTTCTTCCAAAGTGGTCTCCCCCTTTCACATCAATCAGGAGGTGGTACTTCTGACCTTCTTTCCCAGACCACACTCCAGCCGAGCTGAAACGGTCCTCCATACCCTGGACTGTAGAAGGGCATTGAACTTCTACCTTGACCGTACGCGGGAGCACCGTAAAGCTGCTCAGCTTTTTGTGTCTTTTGACCCCAATAAATTGGGGCTCCCGGTCTCCAAGCGTACTCTGTCCATCTGGGTTGCGGACTTTATCACTTGGGCTTATGGGGCAGCCGGACTCTCCTTGGAAGGTCGAGTCACGGCTCATTGCGTTCGGGCAAAGGCTACGACAGTGGCTTACCTCCGCTCTGTTCCATTGGCAGACATCTGCCGGGCCGCTACTTGGTCTTCGAGCCAGACCTTTGCGGTCCATTACTGTCTCGAGAGGGAGTCCCGCAGGGACAGTGCTTTCGGACAGGCAGTCCTCCGTAATCTCTTTGAGGTTTGAGCAACTCCTACCCTCCATCCCGGATGTGGGCTACCGGTGGGTAATAATTCAGCGAAGATTCCTTCCTTCTGTGCTGCTGAGCTAGAGGGAGCTCATTTTTGTGCTTAGGGTCTCCGGTAGCCTTAAGCTTGGGAGTCCCATAAGTGAGGACTGACTTCCTGCTTGGTCCTGGAGAAAGCGTAGTTACTCACCTGTAACAGGTGTTCTCCAGGAGCAGCAGGAATCAGTCCTCACAACCCTCCCTCCTCCCCTTGGAGTTGCAATCATCTGCTTTAGTTTTTTTGCAAATTTTTATGCTGTCTTTTTTAGCTATGTCATCTGACTGGCTAAGATGGCACCCTTGGGCGGGAAGAGGACCGCGCATGTGCGCTGCAATTCCCAAAGGCTTTCTTTGAAAGCTGGGGAAAATTGCTCCGCGAGGGCTCCGTCGGCGCCGACGTCACCCATAAGTGAGGACTGATTCCTGCTGCTCCTGGAGAACACCTGTTACAGGTGAGTAACTACACTTTCCCCCGTCCCGTCACCAAGAAACAGGTGCGCAGCTTTTTAGGGCTCATCGGTTACTATAGAAGGTTTATACTCGGTTTGCAGATGAGAGCCTTCTATTCACCGAGATGCTAAAAAAGAACGCCCCTAATAGAGTTCGATGGACCCCAGAGGCTGAAACAGCTTTTTCCACCCTCAAGGGGAAGCTCTGCACAGCCCCAATTTTGAGAGGGATAGACTTCAGTCTACCATTTGTGGTGCAGACTGATGCATCAGAGAGTGGGTTAGGCGCAGTACTTTCCCAGGAATTTGAGGGGGTAGAACACCCGGTCACCTACATCAGTCGAAAGCTCTCCAAGGCCGAGAAAAACTATTCGACTGTCGAAAAAGAATGCCTGGCCATTAAATGGGCAGTCGAGGCATTCCGTTTTTATTTAACGGGCAGGAAGTTCCTCCTTATAACGGAC
Organism: Ichthyophis bannanicus; assembly: GCA_033557465.1. Classification (NCBI taxonomy): domain Eukaryota; kingdom Metazoa; phylum Chordata; class Amphibia; order Gymnophiona; family Ichthyophiidae; genus Ichthyophis; species Ichthyophis bannanicus. Next base: position 40,077,666 of record CM066031.1, read on the forward strand.
CATGCTCCGTTGAAATGGCTACATCAAATGCGGAATTCCAACGCCCGGCTCACAAGATGGCATTTAGCCCTACAGGCTTTCAATTTTGTAGTCCAACATAGGGCGGGTAAGCTACACGGCAATGCGGACGCACTCTCGCGTATTACGTACTGTCCGGGAGATACGGCAGTACGTAATATTTTAAGGCGGGGGATATGTCGTGAAGTGCACGGTTCAGAAACCGATGGAGACAGAGGATTCACTACAAAGTGAAACCAGAACTGTCAGTGCTGAAACAAGCATGGAGGGGTTGGCATGGAAACCCTAAACAAAGAACGTCACAGAGTGTTAGGGAACGCCCATCCCCTGAGCTAGCTCCTGCCTCATCAGGGAAGTGGGAACACCTGGTGGGAGGTGTGGCTCAGCACAACGGAGAGAAAGAAACTTAGATAAAAAGCCTTTAGTTAAATATAGGACAGAGAAAGAGAAGGGGAAGGAGAAAGAGACGGACATAGTCTCAGATACGGAGACAGAAGGAAAAAGGCAGCACAGCAAGCGTGGAGAAAGCTGAAAGAAGGAGAAAACCAGAGAAAGATAGATACTCCGAAGGCAGCCAAGGTCTGTGGCTGAGAGAAGGGAAAAGGGAAAGAAATCCCAATTCCACTCGGAGGAACTTCTCAGAGGAAGAGAGCTGGGGAAGATATTCAAGTCCAGTTCCTAGGGAGCAGTGCTCAACTACAAAAAGCACTGGGGATTTTACTATCCAAAAAGCAGAGACGTTTATTCTGGGAACCAGAAAAGACAACCACGCTGTGCTCACAACAGACAGCCTGCAGGAGTATGGTTTCTCTGTAAATATATTCTTTGTTCATGGTCATCAACATCCAACCCCGGGAGGGGCAATAAATCCTAATTTAACCTGAACCACTCGTGCACAACTTGGACTCATTCTTACTACTGTAGGTACTACATTACCCCGGAGGCCTTTCCAAACCTCCATTTAAAGTTCACAGTATAAGAAACACAACTACCCACTTGCCTTGCCCACGCTAAATGCCTCTGGGAGGGTGAGTGGTGACAAGGGATAGGATCGCCACTGGCAGACTACTGCCTGCCAACCATGATTATTGCAAAGACCCTTCCTGTTTGCCTACAAGGATCGCGCGAAGACAGTTAGAGTCTTGTTAATGATCGTGGCCGGCAGACAGCAGTCTGCCCACAGGAATCCCATCCCCCATTGTCAGAAGAAAAGCTACTATTGCAGCAAAGACCCTTGCTGTCTACCCACAGATGACCGGATCCTTGAAAGCAGAATAGGAAGGGTCTCTGCCCACGGACTGGGGCTTGAGGAGGAGTTAGGGAGGAGCTTGGGCCCCCTTAAAGAAAAAGCCCTTCTGCCACCGTTGGAAATTTATAAGACCTTATTTATTTGTTTGCATTCTCTTATATACCACACTATTCTGCATCAGTGCAGTTTACATTGAACAAGCTGAAATTACATTGAACAGGGCATTATAACTTGGAGATAGCTATTTTACAGGGAACATGGGCTATGGAGGGCTAAGTGGCTTGCCCAAGACCACAAGGAGCACCTGTGGAACTAGAAACCCCAGTCCTTCTGGCCCAAGGTTGCTGTCCTCTAGTGGGATTTGATCCCCCAACCTTCTGGCCTGAAGTACCTTGCCCCAACCCACTAGGCCACTCCTCCACTCCTTATGTTGCTATGTTCTTACGTACTGCCTTTAGACTCAAGGATTCTATAAAAATGAATCTCACACCAGCAAACAGGGTCAGGAGATCCACACAGTCGAATACACTTGAAGTCCCTAAATCTTTGACCAAATGTACAAAGTTAACAGCAAGTAGAGCCTTCTCCATCTTCGCATCTAGGGCCTGGAACGCCCTCCCTGCAGAAATCCGTGCCATCCCGAACTTAATGTTGTTCAGAAAAGCCCTCAAACACCACTTGTTCCTTCAGCATTACCCCGATACCAAGCCTGAAAAACACACAACTTCTACATTGACCCCCCGCCTACCACATCCCATTGAACAGCCCCCGGTCGACAATGGATAATCAAACCGCTACCTCCGTCCCTCACCCCCATCCCAAGAGCTCACGCATCCACTACGAACTCCTACATGCCCCATGTGAATACTTACTACTGTATAATTTTGTATATAATTTGTATATAGTTCCCCCCAGTTCACCCAAGGTTTTGACCACCTGTTCCATGTAAACTCAATGTACCATACTGCATTGTAGTGTGTTTCTGTTCTTCTGTGAACCGCACTGATTATAATAGCGCGATATATAAGAAATGTTAATAAATAAATAAATAAATAATAAATAAAAATGGACAATTTTTCTGAATTAAAAGTCCAACTAAAGGAAACTGTTTCCTTGGATCATCCATGGTGTAAGCGAATTTTATTTATTATTTAAAGTTGTTTATATACTTTCCTTTTCTACCATTCAAGGGTGGTTTAGTATTTAGCAGGGCAGTGTGGCAGGGCTGTGGGGGGTCTCTGTTGTACATAGAACTGGACACTGTAACATTTAACAGGGTTAACTGTATTCAAGGTTTTAACTAATTTAACTATATTAAGCTATATTAATAGATAGAGTGGAGGAGTAGCCTAGTGGTTAGAGCAACTGCCTAAGTACCCAGAAAGATCAAGGGTTTCCATTTCCCACTGACACTCCTTGTGAACTTCAGCCGTACCAAGTGCAAGGTCACTTTACCCTTCCTTTGTTCTCAGAAGAAAAAGGCCTGGCAATCTACTTCCAAGTGATACATTGCCAAGAAAAAACCCAGAGGTAGCTGGAGTCAACACTGGGGGGGGGACTTGGATGGCACTAAAAATAAAAAATAGAGTTAATTTGCATATTGTTTCTAAAGGATACAAACCTTCCAACCAGAATGTTGCCTCTATATATAGGCCAGATGTACCCTTTGTTTTGGCAGGCATGGGGCTGCACTTCGTTCCCTCCAGCCCCCAATTTCTCCTATTCTGAGTTCATACAGTGGCTTTCACTCACAAGCAATTTATTTCATTTGTTTTATTTTATTTCAAAACACTGGATATATTGCCACATGCTTCATCATTCTCCGATTTGGTTTACAAACTTCCATAAAGCACATATCACCACACCACCCAACCCACACCCACCCACCCACACTCAACCCACCACCCACCCAACCCACTCACCCACAGCCAACCACACCACCCCTAAACCTCCCAAATGCTACCTCATCTGCTCTAGCCATCCCTGCCCTCCACTCTCAATGGCCACCCAGAAGTCAGGGAAAAAGAGAAATGTCTTCAGACGCCTTCTGGAAGCTTAATAAGTTCTGCTCCAAATGTAATCCGCCACTGGAAGGACCCCATGCCAACTACACCGGAACTGCCACAAGAAACAAACGGACCATGCCAGCACTGTAGCCAGGAGCTTACCTTACTCCTGGTATCTCTAACTTGTCGGATTTCTGGCCGCCTGTTCCGAGCACAAGGCTCAGCTAGGCACCACTACCAATGTAACACACTCTTGCAGGTTACTAGGGCCCCAGGACTTGCAAGGCTTGCTTTAAAAGCCAGTACATAGAATTTTAAAAGATGCCATCTATGCTTAACTGGAAGCAGTGGACTTATTCAGGACTTGAGAAAGTCAACACAGTCACAGAACAGAGCTGTGGCTAATGTCCCTAGTAATGACTGTTATACACTTGCCAACAGTGGAGCAGATCAATTAATGAGACCAGGATCAAGACTCCAGTTACTCTGATTACTTCGGATGCGATCTCCCTCAACTATCCTCACCAACTTCTAGAGCCATGGGATAGTGGGGGATCACATGGAGGAAGGGGTATGCTTTAATTGTCCGGGCCTGGTGCTCTTGTGCTTATTGTGCATATTTCTTGTTTTCCCAAATATGCCACTTGGACAGTCTTGAGGTGGTTGCACGACAGTTCATGGTTTCCATTTACCAGAGAATGTCATTTTCTCATTGCATGAGTTCCATCAATCAGAACTCAATTCACACAAGGGTCCATTCACCGACACCACCTTTCCGTTACTTACCGGCATATCCTGTTATTCCTTACCTAAACAGTAAGCCCTCTGACAGATCTGGGCAGTAAAAGGGGTCAGATGACGAACCTCAGAAGGGGGTAAGAAGAGGACACAAGCAGTCTCCCTCTGAAAACGCTGGCCACGATGGCCTTATTCAATATTTACTAGTCTTTGGTTCCATATGCTCCCTCTTATTGCTCTTTTGCTCTTATTGTTATGATGCTCTTGGACTCGATATCATCATATATTTTGTCTGCATCTATTGCAGATCAGCTTATAGATTGTGGGAAAACAACATATAGGTCTGTAATTTTTGGGAATGTTACTCTGGTCCCACTTTGGAAGGAGATTATCTTCTTCTTCTTATAAGCTATTGTGGTGTTAAATTGCAAAAACCAATTGATCAAGCAGCCAAACATATCAGATCTTAGTGGAATGATGTTAACTGTTTGAGCCAAAGGTTGATCACTTCCAGTATGGGGTTTATTTAACCTGTTTTCCGATTATTTTGTTGTTACTGCAGACCATTTATAGGTGATGTTTTCTGTTTCTAGATGCTCCTATGTGCAGGGTAACTATTCTGCAAAAAGACAGACTTTTCCATGCAGTCCTTCAGCAATATCACTCACAATACATTGAACAGTGCCGGGCCCAGGACCAACCCTGGGGCACCCCGCTAATCACCTTCCTTTCATCCGAGTGAGCTCCATGGACCATCACCTTCTGTAGTCTGTCAGTCAACACAATTTCGGATCCAAGTTACCATCTTGGGATCTATCCCCAAGCTACTGAGTTTATAGATAAGCCTACGATTTATGAGAGATTAACAGGATATCATAGGCTTTTGCCGGAAATCCAGGTAGGCATGACATCCATCGAATGCCCTGGCTCTAGTAACCCTGTTGACCAGTCAAAGAAGTCAAAATTCAGATTGTTTGGCAAGATCATCTTCGGTGAAACCCATTGTTTGCCCGGAACGATTTGCAATCCTGTGTGGCTTTTGCTGAGAAGAAAGTTCCACTATTCGCTCTTTTATTGAAGGACCTCCTGTACTTTTCCCGCCACTGAGGTAAGGACTGACAGGCATCGTAGTTTTGGATCGCTCTTCCCTGAGCCCACCACTTTTGTGTAGAGGTACGATCATCAAGCCCTATTTCTTTTCCCAGGCATGAGGAACCTCACTTCTGGTTCACAAGGATCTGTTTGAATTAACATCCTTTGACCGGGCCCTGCAACCAGCACCTCTCTGATGCTCTTTCCAGTATCTTGGGGAGGTATATCGATGTTGGTCCCATAGCATTTGTCCACTTTAACCGTTTGCAAGGTATGTTCTAACACTTCATCTTCTGTGAATGGTGGCTTTGTTATCTACTTCATTCCCATTTTGTCTATTTGGATTTATGTCATACGAATGGTGTCCATTTGTGCCCATGGACTCTCTTTAGTAAAAACAGGGCAGAAGTATTTGTTTAGCAATTTTGCTTTTTCAATGTCACCTCTCCACGAGTGTGTGACCGAGCACTTCTGTAGTCCCTGCAATTTCACCTCTGATCTTGCTTCCTTTTCTCTCAATATATACTTTTTGACAGGCCCAGGTTTTTTATCCCCACACTTCACATCTTTAGCCTATCTTTTCACTCTGATGCTCTTTTTGATTTTTGCTTATCCTTATTTCTCTCGTTTGGTGGCAGGTTTGACTAAAATCCTTGCCAATGTGGCGCGCCCGCACACATAGACGCATGGAAAAGCCGCGCCACTTAAACGTGGTTACAATACGCTCTAATTATTGCCCCGCCACAGGTGCGCTAGGAAACCACCCGTGTTTATTGGTGCGCCGACTACCCCTTAACGGTTGCCCCGCCCCAAATTAACGGAACACGCAATTTCTGTTTCCGAAAGAGGAGTGTAACGGCGAACGGAGGTGCGGAGGGAAGGCCCCCCGAGGTGCGGAGAGAACGGGGTGGCATTTCTGGTGCGGGCGAAGGGGATTTGGGGAGAAGGATCCGCACTATGAACGGGGTCGAATTTTTCCTATGAAACAATTTTTTAGCGGCCGAGTGAATCACTCGCGTTAGAATGCATTTAAAGGGAAGGCAGAAACCATTTCCGTCAGGCAATGTATTCAGCATATACCTGGGAGGGGAAACCTGCATAAAAGTAAAGCAGTGGGATTTATTCATGTGCACACAGCACAAAGGTGAAAAATTTAAAAATAGGACAATGACACAGAAAAATAATATTAAAAATAGTAATGCAGCTTGGGAACAGTTACAGTAATGGGCAAAGAGTAAAAATCACCCCATTAGGACAGTCCCAGGAAAAACAAGAAATGAATATTGCGACAAGAAGGTGGTTCCCATGGAGATGAGGATCTCCCACCAAAAATTATCACTATTTCCCAATCCCTGCTGGCTGTCCATGGGTGGTTTCCAAATCGGTGTTTTTGTTCCCCATTAAATATCACTGTTATCCAGCTTGTTTATTAAAGTATAAAGCCCCGGATTATGTGTCTATTCTGGGGTTTATCTGCCATGTTTGTACACCAGTATCAAGGTGAATGAGGCCACAGTAAAAGATCTGAAGAGCAGGGGGTGGTTGCTGTCCCCCATCCTGACAGGTTTCCCTATCTATCAGTTTATGCCACTGATCTGCTAGTCGGCCACAGCTCCTTGTGGTGCAGCAGACAGCAGCCTCTTGCACCCCCAAGATAGCAGGGTCACAGGTTCAAACTCCCTAAGCTGGGACTCATGCCAGCTTCCTAGTCCCAATATTTTAACAACACACTAAACAGATGATAGTTAAAGGACATCACTCATTATTGCAGTAGCAAACAATAGTAATCAATGTGCAACAACACTCCAATATTTTTACCCTCCACTGCAACTGCACTTTCTGACACCTAGGGCACATCCCCACCAGCCGAGGTCCTCCATAAATGCGTCCTGGATAGTGGCTCCCTCAACCTATTTTATCATGGCCCAATATGCGCTTTGCTAAGATGAGGACATGGACAGCATGTTGGTTGGAACAGTACAGAGTTGGTGGATTTTTGGGGCGGCATTTGCTCCGTGCTGATTAGCCAAGTTACGATTGCAGTTTGGCCCTAGATTTCATGTGCCAGTTCTTTGGCCACCATCCACTTGCAATATTGGTTTTATGAGGCCCGTAGGGATTGTTTACTGTTATTTCTATGGACCTCCCAGGGATACACAGGCCAATCCATGGTCTTCTAACTCGTTGGTGCAGTGCACACAGATCAGTATATTGTCAAGAGCAGTTTTTAAGGGTCATAATGGTTCAAGCTTACCTGGTTGATTCCTGTTGCATTCCCCAGTCCTACATCTTTGAATTCCACCAACAAACACAGATAGTGAAGAATCCCTTTTATTGCAGAGAAACATAAGTGTGGCTGATTTATCACACCCATGTATTTACCCTACACTGCACACACCCCATTACATATGGGCTTATACCTTGACCGCTGAGTTGCATGAGATGCACGTCCTGGAGTGGTATAACACTCCAATCAGTTCAATTGTTTTACCATAAGATAGGGACATGCCAGCATGTTGGTGGTAAGGGTACAGTGTGGGTTGGTGGGGCCAGGGTCTGCGAGCCTACAGCATCCAGTCGCCTTAGCATGTGCATGGGCTTTGGCCACGTCCACTGGCAACACACAGGCGCCTGTCGGATTGTACAGTTATGGAACCGTCCCAAGGGAACCCAGCCAGGCATCAGTTGACCACCATTTGGTGGTGCATTCTAGTGTACATCAGACAGTGTATTGCGAATGAACATTAAGGTCAACAGGTTCATCAAAGCTCAGCTGGGGCTATGGCCAATTCCGGTCTCTATCACATATTTTCCAAACAACATAAACTGGGCTGGGTATTTTTAGCACATAACTCTGTTATGCAGAGGGAAGATATGGTTTATTGTCTATACGGCTATCATTTCCTCCATCCCAAAGTCACCCAGGACACAGAACTTAACCGTTTTGCGCATCAACCAGATCAGATTTTTGTATCCGAAATGCAGCCCTGGAGGACCACACCACCATTCAGCAATCCATGCCTCGTACGGGTAATACAAAATGATTGTGCTTGCCTAGCTATTGCACCACCCACATGGGATGCGATTTATGTGTTCAGATGATTACGAACATGCCATAGCTCCATGATGGGACATACTCTAAAACCAGAACAGTGTCTGAACCCCACTTGACCTGATGTGTGTAAACCCATATGAAAAGGCATCAACCAACAGGCCATGAACACCCACACCCCAACAAGGGTCTTCAACTGGGATCAATGCATCCTGGAGATGGCAGGGACAGTGGGCCCTTGCTATTGCTTCACAACCACCAAAAGTTAGCACGATGGTGTACCTTAGCAATTGCCATTCCCTACATCACGGGTTTTGTACATGGTACACAGCTATCAATAAGGTCCCCATTGGTGGAAAATATTTCATTCATATTGATTCAAATGCTCAGTATGATGGTGGTCCTCATTGATGCATCCACATCCTAGCCAATCATTCTTGATGTTCTGTGTTGGTGTGCCCAGCCGGTTTTCGTGTCTGATTAGTTGCCTGTACCTGGGATTTCCCTCCGTTTTTGTTGACCACCCAAATCAGTCTATGCTTTTAAAATTATTCCTAGGTACATGTAGTTGTTGTTCCCTTGACTGGTGTTTTTTGTGTGGCTCAGAGCTGTTAAATTTCTTTGGTTGTAGTTCACAAAAAGGGACCCAACCTGGGTAAATGGTTCACCGCAATGTGAAACATCATTAGACTATCCCACGAAAGGCAGGGCAAAAATATATGCAATGATGGAAGGGTCACCAGCCCATCGCGGCATAAAAGTTGAATGATCAAACATTGATGTAGGATAGAGCAGGGGGGCTTCCCCACAGAAATGGACAGGTTCCCCTATCGACATGCACATATTGCACAACCAGCATGGGTGAGTGGGGGGAATGTGCAGCCATTAGGTAGTTGCTACATGCACACTGTATGGTTCTAAAACTGTGCGCCCACCAGCACCAGTAGCAGCAAGGGCCTGTAGCATGTTGGGCGAACTTTACTGGTATATGAGGGGGCCACGTGGCAGGTGCGCCAGAGAAGATGGAGGCTGGAGCCCATGGCATGTTGGTGCACTGGACACCACCAACAGAAAGGCACCGCTTATGACTAAAGGAGAGATGCCATCGCCAGGGTCCCACATGGATCTGTGACTGCAGTGTGGTGGCAGGTGGACACCAGCCATTGTAGTTGGGGAGCCAAAGAGTACCAGTTTCAACTCCCAGCTGGGGCCAAACAGCAACACGGTGCACATTATTGGAACCACCAGTAAAACGTGATAGGAAATCAAAAACCGTCTTGCAGATAACCAAAAAGCATGTTGCAGGGACCACCTATTTACACCATAAGGGTCACTTATCTCTCTCATAATTAACGTTTTAACACCTTTACAGTCATGGAGTTCATCATCTAAAGCATAATCTGGGATGGGCCCCAGTCCGCTCAAAGCTGTGATGACTGTATCCCCATATTAGGCCCCATGTCAGCATTTGTGGCGGGATGTCAAACGGATTCGGCATGTAGGGGGAAGAGCCTGCTGCACAATTCACATTGTATTTGATGTTGGCCGCTCCTCCTCATGTGGCTGCTAAGTGTAAATCCAACACGACAGGCCGGTGTTGGTTCAATTATCAAGCCATGCATCCTCTCCCCAGGTGAATGTACTGCTTGCTGTGCTATAGATCGTTGGTGGCAGTACATGCTAGCAATGTGCTTTTCCAAGCGCATTACATGGGCCCCCTCGGGTCAATTCTACGGCGTGGACACCTGCCATCCTAGTCCTAAGTTTTACCCCATTGCACCGGAAACTTTTTGATCAGTATTAGATAGGGACATTACACATTGTGCTGAGGAACACTGTAAGTGTTGGTCCACTGATACCAATGTCTTGCTCATAAATACCACACCAACCAGACTAATACATTAATGCCCTTTTATCGGACCACCCACAGCCAAGAGTCCCTCAATATGCAGCCATTGGATTTGGGCTCACACATCACTCATTGGTTGTCTAGCGATGTTCTTGACTTTCAAAGATGTTTGGGTGATGCAGGTGAGTGCCTACCAACCATTTGGTAGTAGAGCTCGCATCACAGGCAGATTTCTTACAGACAGCATGAAATGCCAGACCAGTTTTGTGTTGATATTCATCATGGAGCTGTAGTTCGTGATTATAAACCTAGAGCATGTGCGGGTTCGAAAGTGGGGGGGCAAGATATAACCATTTGCACTTTGTACGGCATCCATGATCTGGATTAAAGACCGAATTTGACGTGGATCACCGAGACTGTAAGGGCCCTGTGTGGCGGTCTCAAAAATTAGAGTTTTGTCATTATCCTTTTCTCAACATTATCCCACACTAACCCACCATTTGGCTGACGTCACCACATTAATCCAATTAGCAATATTATGACTCACCTGACCGATAAAAAGGTGATCATGCTGACGCAAAAGTTGAACCAGTTCGTGCTGTCACTAATACCAACTTGTCTCTGATGTATTTGTGCTAAGTTGTGTGTCCGGTCTATATCTCCTCTAGAGCAGTAGCACCTTGGGAAATTTACTCAAAATTGTACATACAAACGTTGCTCATCGCTTGCACTGTGTCCAATCATGTGTATTTTGGCCATGGGACCTCATACATCACACATCACAATGCTACAATGTTGTCCTAGGTTTGTGGGGAGTGTGGGGCTCGTTCTATCCAGTTCTGGCTTTGTGGTGGCTGTCAACATTTTTCCTCCTAACAGACCATTCATTCTGAGGCACCGTTGCCATGATTGGCCTTGCCACCGGTGAATACAGATGGAGCTAAATTTTTAATAGTACCTGTTTGTGGTTACAGTATCCCCAAACAGGGTTTGGTTCGGCGCAGGAGTTGTATTAGCCTATACATTCAGGTGCCAATTTTAATGTTTGCATTGTCCTAGGTTTACCATTTCTGCATGATTGCTTTTTTTTTTTTTTTTTCCTTTCCCCTTTTTTTTTTTTTTCTTGGTCATCACCCCATCAGGCACATGGCTGTACATAGCAGGCCCTGTGTGGGAGGTCCCTCTCTATTCTGATTCTCATGTTATCATGTGACCACTTTGGCCATAGGCTATTTTTGTTCCAAATAGTTTCGCCTTATTCAATAGTTCTCTCTACTCTCTTGTCGATATATATAGGGTTGCTGTATATAGGGGCCAATCACTGAGTCCGGTCAATTGTGCGTGTTTGGGTGCGGCCTGTACTTTTCAGTGATGGGTGTCACCACAGTTTTTCTACCTGGTAGCATGCACCACGGACTGTTCAGTGGACTGTTGCATTGTGTTATTTGGCCTGGATACAATTTCGTGCTTTTTTAGGGTACAGGTAGCCTGGGCAAACAATGTGTTTGCTGCTGTGAAAATGTCAGCTTTTTTTGTTGTTTTGGTGAGCTTGGGGTCTAAGGCCATACTGTCTGGTCTGCATCATACCTTTGAAAATATGGATGCGTTCTAATAGCAGGGAGGACCTGTAGGCGTGTCTGTACCACAGTGGGACTCAGTCCTGCTCTGCTGGTCCGCTAACAAGCACCATAGCTGGTGATGTATATGTGGAGATGTTATTTTGGTTGGAAACTGTGTTGCCTGCAGGGAAGGTTTGTGGCTTCGGACACACCTTGGTTCTATAGGTCCTGTAATCTTCCTTCTCCCCACTCCCCCCCCCTCCTACCCTTCCCCCAACCCAACCAAACCTGTTATTACATCATGAAGGCCAGGGCACCCATTCCACAGGATATGCCACCTTCGGTGAACATTGTAGCCCAGAGGGTCTGGGGAGACAGAATTCAGCGTCAGACTGTGCCCAAACTATCAGATATCTGGCGGACAAATTGAGTATGATGTTATGTAGGCCATCTCAGACCAGGATAGGTGCTGTGTTGTCTCACCTCACCTCAGTGCGTTGATGATGACAGTTCCCACCAACATGGGCATAGGTTTGATCTGTATCCCACTCTTACCAGCAAACACAAGAAGGTACAGGGTCCAACACCGAGGGTTCCCATGGTGCTGTGGGGTTGCACACCCTATCACTTTCCGTTTTTGAACATCACTAGACTACGCCTTGTTCATGTGCAGTGCACGATATATGTCGCCCTATCAGGGGTGCTGAGTGGCTAGACCACACTCCTGGTTATACTTTCGCATGCACCAATAGTCGGCAGAGGGTTTATTGCAGACAGGCCAGACCTTTGTTTTGCAGCTACCCAAGACACCGAGTCTGTAGTCCCCGTGTGTGAATGCAATGCCTCTGAATTTTTGTTGATAAAGGTTGGTGGTTCTAAATCAAAGTTTGTGTTTGTACACGCAAATGTTAATTTTTAGATATTGACCTTGGCCCCTATACTCCGCCAGTCAGGCAGCATGGTGCAGGTTTGGATTTAGTTATATATATGCTTTGCCTCCTATACGCTTTTTCCAAAGATCAAAGGCGGGTTTCACCTAACATCTACTGAACATGGTTTTACCATGGAACAGCGCTTACATTGCTGAAAAGTAAAATACATGAAGATGACATTGTAACATATCGCAAACATTTTGAGTGTCTATGGGGGCTGGCAGGAGGGATCGTGTGTAATGTCATGTAAGTATCTTGGCAATTCAACCCATCTACAGTGCATTAACCCAAGTCCCACCATAGTATCGGTTGCGTCAGGAGCACATGATGCCAGACAGCAGGCCGGTGAGTCTCTTAGAGCTTCCGAGCACTATTGCACAGTCAGGTGAATGTCAGTGGCTTGCAGTCACCAATAACACACTGTGGCTGGGAAATATGCACACCTTGGCTCCACATGGTATCAAGGTTTAGGTGTGGGCACAGCTCGCTGCTTAAGAAACAGATGCTCTGTCTGGCTAAAGCATTTGGCATGGCATGCAGTGCAGTTCTGTGAATGGTCACCATGGTGTGTTGCGCTGTTGCCATTTGGTTTGAGAATGGTGTCAATGCCCATGATGTATGCAGCAGTTTTGTGAGGGTCTTTGCCACTCTTAGCAGCACCCTTGTAATGCTGGGGGAAACCGCGTCTGGGGCAGTGTAACACTGTTGTCAATGTCTGAAAGTATATGCCTCGGGCAGTCAAGATGTGACATATGAAAACAATCAATGGCTACTTGTTAGCCACTCAAGTATGAGAATGTGTGATTGCCTGAGACAGGGCACTCCAGATTGGCCCAAGTGAAAGATGTAATCCATGGATGCCTGGTGAAGACCCAGTCCATGTATGCAAACCATTGTGCTATTTCTCACAAAAAAACCATGGTAGACTGTATTTGCTATCACACATACCAAAGGCTGTAATGTGCAGTGGTTTGGTGACATGCGGACCCACCTAGTCCTGTAATGTCCAACACGCAAGCTTTTTTTTACTTTGCGTGTGCGAATGCTCATATATGAATCTCCCCCCAAACCCCTATGGCTTATTATCACACCATGAAATGTTCTGGCCAGACATGGAGATACCACCACAGAAACATTTCTTTTCACTGGCACACACATCACCCCCTATCAGCAATGGTTTGAGTGACACTTGACGATGATGGTCTGTCTGCATTACTAATAACTATGTTATGTTTTTGGCGCCCGAGCACGACTGGCTATGTGACATTCAACATTGCACTCCTCATCTGACAATTTGCCCCTGTAATCAGTTGGATACCTTTTGGTCCAGAGGTTCAAGTACCCATTGTGTACCCCATAATATATTTATTGTTTGTGAACAGGGACATTAGAGACACCCCCGTAGTTTATGTATGGATTAGGCACCGACCACATGTAAACATATTTTGATGCACAAACATTAAACCATTAATATGAATGTTTTTGCGTGTTAGTGTAGGATTTGTCAATTTTTGGCCTGCACCCGCCGCAATTGACACTTGCGTCATGCGCTATTTTTTTGTGCGTGAATTACGCCAAACGGCGGCACCTTTTTACCTCCTGGAAGTTGCGCCGGGAGCTCGTTTTTTTACTGCTGCTGTCACCACGCCAGACAGAAACAAACATGGCGTCTTTTTCCATTTAACAAGGCATATGCGTTTCCGCCTTGATGCAACAGACTGAGCTGTGCCACCGTTGGGTTCCTTCTGCTCTATAAATTTTTATTTAGCTAGCCACAAGCGTTTCCCAGGTGCCCTCCAGGAGAAAGAAGACATGGGGAGGATCCTGAGGGCCTGGGAGAGGGTGACCAGGCGTTTCAACAGACAGGCAGACCACCCACGGGAGGTAAGTGAATGGACCTAGGTCAAAATAAACATACACACATACAGGGTTGATGTCAGCTGTCCATGCTGTTGTGTGTAAGTAGTCTGTATAAGTTAGTGTAGCAGGTGAAACACATGCCATATACATGTGGTATCACATCTGAGTGTGTGGCCATGTAGCCAGGTGTTGACGGTTTGGGCCACAGAGGGCATGATGCCCCCTGGCGTCATGACAGCTGCTGGTGTTGATACAGTAAAGCACACTGTAACAAAACTAGGCCATGCATCTGCATAAGGAGCGTATGCAAACATCCTGTGTTGATGGCGGTATCTGCAGCAGCAGGGTAACACATAGGGGTAACCATCAGGGGTGGTGCAACGTTAAGCACATGGGGCCTCAGACATCCAGGTGATCTGGGGTTGTCTGCCAATGTTGTCGAATACATCCACCCTATCCTCAGTGGTCCAGAGAGCCCCTCAAAGTGTGCACTCAGTCACTCTGGGGATATGTGTGTGTGTCAGAACGTTCTGGGGAGCAGCATCACCACCTCCAGGAGTCTACAGGGCCCCTCAAAGCGGTCCCTCATTCCCCTTGGGGATATGGTTGTGTGTGTACTCATGTAGTTGGAAGCATCCCCCCACCTCCAGGGGGCCAGAGAGAACATTCAAAGTGGGCTCACTCTCACCCTGGAGATATGGCTGTGTACTAATGTAGTTGGAAGCCTCCCCCTACCTCCAGGAGTCCAGAGAGGCCATCCAACGTGGGCTCTGTGTCACCCTGGAGATATCGCTGTGTGTACTAATGAAGTTGGAAGCATCCCCCTACCTCAGGGGGCCAGTAAGTGAGGGGGGGGGGGGGGGTGAGGGTGGGGGGTTGGTGGTGTGGGGGGGGGGGGGGGGGGGGGCGCGGGGGGGGGGGGTGGGGGGGGGGTGGGGGGGGGGGGGTGGGGGGGGCACATTCAAAGTGGGCTCACTCTCACCCTGGAGATATGGCTGTGTGTACTAATGTAGTTGGAAGCATCCCCCTACCTCCAGGAGTCCAGAGAGTCCATCCAAAGTGGGCTCTGTGTCACCCTGGAGATATGGCTGTGTGTACTAATGTAGTTGGAAGCATCCCCCTACCTCCAGGAGTCCAGAGAGGCCATCCAAAGTGGGCTCTGTGTCACCCTGGAGATATGGCTGTGTGTACTAATGTAGTTGGAAGCATCCCCCTACCTCCAGGGAACCAGTGAGAACATTCAAAGTGGGCTCTGTGTCATCCTGGAGATATGGCTGTGTGTACTAATGTAGTTGGAAGCATCCCCCTACCTCCAGGAGTCCAGAGAGGCCATCCAAAGTGGGCTCTGTGTCACCCTGGAGATATGGCTGTGTGTACTAATGTAGTTGGAAGCATCCCCCTACCTCCAGGAGTCCAGAGAGGCCATCCAAAGTGGGCTCTGTGTCACCCTGGAGATATGGCTGTGTGTACTAATGTAGTTGGAAGCATCCCCCTACCTCCAGGAGTCCAGAGAGGCCATCCAAAGTGGGCTCTGTGTCACCCTGGAGATATGGCTGTGTGTACTAATGTAGTTGGAAGCATCCCCCTACCTCCAGGAGTCCAGAGAGCCCCTCCCAAGTGGGCTCTGTGTCACCCTGGAGATATGGCTGTGTGTACTAATGTAGTTGGAAGCATCCCCCTACCTCCAGGAGTGCAGAGAGGCCATCCAAAGTGGGCTCACTCTCACCCTGGAGATATGGCTGTGTGTACTAATGTAGCTGTAAGCATCCCCCTACCTCCAGGAGTGCAGAGAGGCTCACTCTCACCCTGGAGATATGTGTGGTTGCACCAGTGAGTTTGCTACACATCCACCCAAACGCGTGGGGTGCAGGGAGACCATCAATGTGTGGCCTCAGAACCCCTGGGGTTATGTTTGTAGGTGCTACTATTGCCTATCACATCCCCCAATCTGCAGGTGTCCGCTGAGCACATCTGGGTGTGCCCCTGTCACCCAGGTGATATGGTGCAGTGTGACACAGCTGATGAGCCAATCACCCGCATCTCAGGCAGACATGATACATGCGTTGTGTGGGCAGGGTGTCAATATGGTGCAATGCTGTATCCTGATGATGATGTGCCCTGGCACACACAAGACCCTGGTGGCGGAAGAGCTGATTGTGATGGAGGGTATGTCAGCCAGATGTGTCCCATAGGGTATAGTGGTCTGGCTGCACGGCATCCGCAGTCTAGGGGCCACATAGCCCAGGACAAACACTGTAGATGTATGGAGATGATATGTAGGATGCAGATGTTGATGTGCGTGAGCAAATACGCACACACAGTACCTCCGAGAACCAGGTCATAACCTCTGCAATGGCAACCTGTCCACAGCTATGTATGTTGATTCAGGTCGCACATTCCCGCAGCCCCAGGCATAACGCCCCTGTTTGCATAGGTATCTCACAGATGCCCTTGAAAGGTTGCAAGCACACAGTCAGGTTGGCCCAGATAGCCTAACAAGCACACATGACCAGAGGTGGGAATAGCCCATAGTGTGTGCAGTGACACCTCCCAGAAACATACACGACACAGATCAGAAGAACATAACAACACCCGATACGCCTGTTTGGGACAGATGCCTGTCTACCATGA